>OX393563.1:30246070-30393570 GCA_947652115.1 Blastomussa wellsi | reverse complement strand
TATAAGATATATTTTGCCACGAGGGAGAAGAATGTTCCCAAGAAAAGCGGAGTATTTATCTCGTAATGATCGTCCGGAAAAAGGGCAACCTGTCCGGAAATAGGGCATCCAACTCGACGAACTCTTTTCACAATTAGGAAGAATCCAATGAGCTTCAGGCGATGAGACTTTACGACCTACTTACCAGAAGTGGATGCTAACTTGTGGCTGAATTTCAGCTTGTTTGTGTTGTTTTGAGGAAAGATATTACGGTTTATGCAAAAAGTGTCCGGAAATAGGGCAACATATTTTACCCGCAGTTAAGAAAATTTTTACATTTTTCCGGCAAAATAAATACAAAGGATTCGGGAACAGCTATTACGAAACGTAGTGAAAATAAACAACTGTTGTTTTCTTACAGCATGCTAATATAATTTTTCGGTATCGTCATCCTCTGAGTGCTGGAGACAGTTATTGGGGGCGAGGGAAAGTCGAAACTGCAAGAAAAAACGGTAAAGAAAAGTGGAGCGAAAGCTAGAATCCCCTGGGGATAGAGACTTGCCACGCGAGTTCTAAACAGCTCTCTGGCTGCGGCCTCCTCAAAAGGCAGAAAATCTTCTTTGACTCTTGCTACTCCATGCCAATTGCCACACTGGCAGTTAAGCATGTTTGTGTTGATCTGACTGAACTCTGTTTGCTGGGATAATGAGAAGCAAAAATTGAATGCGTGTTCTTTCTCCGATTTGTCAGTGTTATCAATGACCGCAAGCGATATCCGATCGGCCGAAATAAATTGCCAACTCGCTTAAGCTACCTTAAATTTATGCTGGGTTGTTGTACATTCGGAGCAGAAAAGAAAGGGGGATGTCTTCATCCATTAAGCGACGAGGCTTATGAGACAATGTTGCTGTTGGTACAAGGAAATTTTAACGTGCCCGTTAAGGAACGCACACCCGAACAGAGGAATACAGTAGTTCGCTAATGGGCCTCAATCTACCCTGTACTTTGATGGCTCTGTCCTTTGATGGCAAGAAAGTAGTCAACAAGTAATCGATAGCAAGTCCTGTTGCAAAAACATTTGATCAAGCAAAAGCTGGTGGATGTAAAAAACTGCGAAATCGAGCTGCAGCTAGCTTCTTCTTCTGGGTCTGAGCGAAAGAAATATCTTACAAACAACGAAGCGAAGTATCGCATAGACAAAGTCAAACACAAATAAAGCTACACCAAAGTTTGGACCTCCGAGTGGTGTCGTACTGGAGGTACGGCGAATGGTTTCCAGTCCAAATTGGACAAATGCTTGGCAGCAACTGCGGGATGGTTCATCACCCATAAAAAAATAAAAGTAACATTTTGTTACAATCTGCTTTGAATGCGCATCTAGAATTCACCACCATGGTCTTCTTGAAGAAAAGGAGAAGCAGCTCCTTGAACTGAAAATAGAGAAATATTTTGTTCGTTCAGTTGTTGTTCATAAAGTGTTTCAAAACAACTTTACTTTATATATTATTCCAGTTTTCCTTTTAATGGATTTAATACATTAGTAGGGACTGACGACGCTATGATTGTTTTTGTTTCATGTTTCATTGTTTTCATTCGTTTGTTTCATTTCATGTTCTAGTTCTTCGTTGTTTATTTATGGTTGAAATATACTTTTTGATATTGCTTCTGATTTTTTCATGAATTCAATGCACTAGTACTGATATGACATGATGGTGTTCCAAGTTCTAGCTCATATTAAGCCTGTGTGATTTTTGAATTAAAATACGATACTATTTCACAATTATTCTATTCGATTATAGTTTACGGTACCTTCTTAAAGGACGCGGCGCGGGGGGAGTGGGTGGCACTCAGCAAAGTTGTATACGGAGACGTTCCGAGATTAGCTAATTCATAAAATTATTTTCAACCAATAATCGTATTCAAGCTTGTTACAAAGTGCGAGAACTTGTTATTACAAAGTACGACAGCTATTTTATTACAAATTGTTACAAGTGTTATTACAAAGTGCGACAATTTCATTACAAAGTTCGACAGGTTTTACAAAGTCCGTCGACAACAAAGTGCGACAGAACAAGGACCACAAACAACCTGCCAAACCGGTCTTTTGGAGTACGAAAATCGTGAGATATTTACTCGTTTCGCGCGTTATTTTTACTCCACGAAGCTAGCTGAGCTGAATAAACGCATCTCTTTCACTGAAAATAACACGGTCCTGAAAATCTATAGTGCAATATATTTAGTGAAGGTACACGGCTATGACATCAAACTGGGCCACAGTATGAGAAGAGTTGCAAGCCTATTAATGAATAGACCTTGAATTGTTCACGATATCCGCCATGTTTATTTTCACATTGTAATGCAAATTAAGCACGTGATATGGGAGACTGGTTTCTTGGTCTGATATTTTTTCTTAGCCATGCTTTGGTTTCTGTTTTTTGCTTTAAATATTCTTAGCTTAACGCAATTTTGGCAATAATAAAAAAGACAACGGCAAGGTATCGAGTAACTATTTCAAACTAACCTTATAATGAAATCCTTATTCCATGATGTTTGCCCCCTGGCAGACAACGTGGCTAATTTCCATTACAATATTAAAACCATCATTGCGTCTATCGTGAATATGGTCTATTAACGAATGAATAGGTGTTCAAATCGAAATCTCTGAAACCACGTCACTGAGGTGCTCTGTTACCAACCAAAGGTAAAGTACGCGCTGATTGGTCGAAAGCAATTTCAATCTTGAACTGGGTATGCTGAAGAGTATTTTTAGAAACGAAAGATTACTTCGAAGAGGTTAGAAACACCAGGGTTGAAAAAACATGGAGTAACCTTGGAAATTAATTAACAGCACGTATCCGGATTGACAAGTTGTTATCTTTTTGCCGGCGCGCTTACAAAGTTTGAATGGGTTCCCAGGAAGCTTTTCAAACTGGCTGGTAAAACCGATCGAGTGAATGATTCAGTTTAACTTACATAGTTTCCTAGAATGAAATGCATATATAGTCGAGGGATTTAAATTTTAAAGCTTTTAAAACAACACATTTAGAATTCAGAAATGTACTCGCTCCATGCTTGATCAGCAAATCTACCCCGCAGGCGATTTCAAAGTCAAACGCGTTTATAATAGCATTCTCTGTAAAATATTTTTCAGTGTCATGGTGGTTCCCTTCAGCCACCCACCATTTTCAGTGGCTTTTAGAAACGTGGTGTTTTGACAAATCAAAGAGCTTATTAATCGGACGTCTCTCGATTTCAATTTTCTAAGAAGTGATAAATTGTTTAGTGTTAGCTAAAGAACTGAAAAGGCAACTATGTGAGATCAGTCCGTGAATGTAGTTTCCTCTCCGAACAACATAAGGGGAGAAGTTATACGTTTGAAGAAGAAATTAACAATAAAAGAATCTTTAATGTACGTTCGTGCTAATAGCATTCAGAACGGTTATCAGAACACGTAACTTCTGAAAGGGCGTTTTTTGTCTTAAACGGCTTAAATAAATGGGCTGAAATCTAGATTATTGAAATAAAACGAGTACTCTGAGGAATCTCACAGAAAATAATAATAGGCGTCAAAATATGCCTGAGTGATCAAGAAGAAATTAAAACGGAGTTGTTACAACCGTACACACAGGGAAATGTTTCCGTTAAAATCCAGTACGTGATCCTCGCATCGTGTGATCACAATTCCGATTATTTGATTTGCCTGATGTGGCTTTTTGCATTGTTCTATCAATAACAAAGGCCTAATAAAAATAGAATGCGGCAAAAACTTTGGGTGTTAGTTCTAGAAAACCGCAATACGAAGTGAACGTGAGTGCACTTTAAATCAGCTGGGCTGGAACAGCGTGCATCGGGTAATTATACAATAAGCTTACAATGGAAACAGTCGTTGGCTTGTTTGGCGACCATTTTAGGCCTTCAAGCCCAAGGGCGGGGCGCACGATAAATGCAGACTCCACGTTTTTAATGGCTCCTGTGACTCGCAGATATAATTAATTGCTAGAGCCATATTAAATTAATATACAGCTGAAGCTAGTTATAGCACATTAAAGACGTGTGCTATTGTTAATTCAGTAAAGAATACCTGTTTTCTGATTTTATTTTTAGCCGGTTGTATATACAATATGCGTCCTCGTCAGAACCGAAAGCGATATAGTAATAAAAAGGAAGTTATTATAGTTATTTCGATTATCTTGTGTTAATATGTCAGTTGTAAGTGCAATATAGGTATAATGATCTAGTATCTGTTTCTCTTTTTACTGGTTGTAAGGGAAGCTCGCTTCCATTTCAAGCTTTCCTTTTATGTTATAATGTGTTGTGCTGTGAATCGGTGAATATCGTGACTTTTGCGAAATGGAAAACCTCGCTCAAACTAGAACTGTAAAACAAACTTTCATAGCGCAAGTGCGGAATAAAAAATAATTAACTTTCTTATGTACAACTTTGAAATCTTGGGGGGAATTTCGTGAAAGGTTACATTACAAAACACGGCTTCTGAATTATCGAAGATAGGAGATACAGCTGGTGGGAAGGAACTTTAGAGGTCATAGAGGACATTTTCCGTGTTTACATAGCCTCATCTAAACACGACGGGGTTGGGGAGAATTCGAGACAGTTATGCAAACCCGAGACGTAGTCGAGGGTTTGCATAACTTTCGAGAATTCTCCCAACCCCGCGAGTGTTTAGATGAGGCTATGCAACCACGGAAAATGTCCTCTATTGCTTTCATAAAATATTTCTTTAACATATTCACGAAACTAAAACGTCGCAACCGTGTTTACATACTCTCGTCTTAACACACCTATCAACCAGTGAGAGCGCGCATAGTATCTTTACTTTTATTATTTTGAAATCGAATTGATTAAAGAATGAACTTAGAGCAATACTTAACTATATATTAGCCGTGTTTATCTTGACAAAAGAATGACGCATCTGGGCCGTATTATCCGTCAAAATAGATGTAAAAATTATCAAGCCTAGATCAACATCAGACGGGCACAACTGATTTGTGTTGCAAAACTAAAAGATGGAGGAAACAGACTCACAGTCCTCTTCAACGAACTATTCCCAAAGATATGTTCGAGACACATGAAACTCACGAGATATCATGCAACGTACACGTGAAAGCAACAACCTTCTATTGCCCCGGTATATTTTTACAATTGCGTTGTTTTAAATAAAGTGGCAGCGAAGCCAGTCAGGAAAGGAAGGTTTGAGATTTGACAAGATTTAACTGACGGATGAAAGAAGCCTAGCACCGGTAATTTCCGTTACAAAAACTTTTAACTTCTAACAAGCCTATTCATGAATTAACGATAAATAGGTGTAACAAATTGAAATCTCTGAAACCATGTCATTGAGGCGCTCTGTTACCAACCAAAGGTAAAGTACACGCGCTGATTGATCGAAAGCAATTTCAAATTCAATCAATTTAAATGCTGACAACTTGTAAAGCAATTTCAATTTCAATTTCAATATTGCACTGTGTAGGGTTGAAGGGGTATTTTTAGAAACGAAAGATTATTTCGAAGAAGCTAGAATACATTTTTAGCTCCCCGCCACATGATTCTGAAAAACACACGCGAGAAGGCTTGAAAAAACATGGAGTAACCTTGGAAATTAATTAACAGCACGTATCCAGATTAGAATTTTCTCTGTTCAGTTTCTCCTAAACTTTCACTTTTATGAGTGCAATAATTTGACTCTTCTTTTTTGTCAACTGTTTGCTTGACGTGGAATTATTTTAATGGCGTATAAAAAGCGCTTTCTATTTCTAAACTGTAAAACAATCCCTTAGCAAATATACTTTAAAACAGTTTTGCGAATGAATCCGGCTTCAGGGATAGCAGTAATCTCACGAGCCACAGAAACGGAGATGTCAAGGTGTTCGATTTGTACACGGAAAAACTCGCCCGTTTACGGTACGGCGAACAGTTGACAGTAAACCCGAGCGATCGAGCTTTCGGATGGGTTTAACGTACGGTAAACCAAACCTAATTAATCAATTTGTTCTTCCATATCAACGATGACTCACATAAATCGAAGCCTGTACACCACGCTCAGTGAATTCAGCTAAACTCGGAAAGAAAAAAGTTTTCTCTGAAAAAAACATTTATTTTTTTACATTTATTTTTTACATGGATCATTTCAAGGAGTTCCCAAATGTATACTGAAGCACATCCCAAATGAATCTATTGATCAATTTCCGAATGTCGTAGCAACTTCTCATAAACTGAATCGTGTTCCATTGCGGAAATAGCACGCATATTCTATTTCTATTTCGTTAAATGGATGCCATCCATACAGAGTGAAAGTTCCTTTAAACAAACTTTTGATTTAAACACTGAAGTTGTTACATTTAAATTTTTTTGCCTACGGGCACGCTTACAAAGTTTGAATGGGTTCCCAGGAAGCTTTTCAAACTAGCTGGTAAAACCGATCGAGTGAATGGTTCAGTTTAACTTACACAGTGTCCTAGAATGAAATTGCATATATAGTCGATGGATTTAAAAGCTTTAAAAACAACACATTTAGAATTCAGCAATGTACTCGTTCCCATGCTTGATCAAATCTGCCCGGCAGGCGATTTCAAAATCAAACGCGTTTATAATAGCATTCTCGATAGAATCTTTTTCAGTGTCATGGTTTCTAGTGTTTTTATTTGTGTTCTATCTCTAGTATATTCAATATTATAAGAATCGTGATCTTTCATTGTGTTATGATAGCCGTATAAATAATCCACCACGGGAGAAAGTCGTTCCCTTCAGCCACCCATTTCAGTGGCTTTGAGAAACGTGGTGTTTTGAGAAACCAAAGAGCTTATTAATCGGACTTCTCTCGGTTTCAATTTTCTAAGAAGTGTTAAATTGTTTTGTGTTGGAAGGTGCAATAAACGTGTTTATTCTTTTCATTTTTTTAATATGTGAGTTAAAGAGTGTTTACTTAAACTGTGCTGTATTCTTTGAATCGTGAGTGCTTTTTATTAGACCTATTCATTAATGACGATAGTCGTCCATTGATTTCCTGTCATAACAAAACACTTCGGCCTCCAAACACAATACCATCAAACGATGAAAAAAATATTGTTGACATTTCAAATATAAACAACAAATGTTCTTTGCCCAATTGCATCGGGGATAGATCTTTTCATTTGGGGTCTCATAGACGTTGGCACCTGCGGGACTGAAATAGAACTGTCGGCAATTTCAAGAGCTTTTCAATTCAACGAAACCACTGATTACTAAACAACCAACAGAGTTAAAAGCACAGACTTTCAATATCATGTACAATGTCGAAAAGGACGGTAATTTATAGCAATGTTAACTCTATTTTAGCCAAAGATTGTAGATGCGTTGAAACAAGTCTGTCACCGAAATATCCATTTTTTCAGGTTGCCCTTGATCATGTCTCTAAATTAAATACGTTCTATATAAGTGAATAAAATACAAACACTGAAAATCATCAAATGTATTGACACTCCAAATTGACATTAGATATTAAAGTGATTATGTAAGTTTCTTTTCGGGGATTTTGTTCAAAATATTTACTCTCCAAAATGCCAAGTTTAATAATGGTTGATCATATTCAAAGATAGAATTTAAGCGAAAAACTATTCAAGTAAAACCGCTTTCGTTGTGACTCGTGTGCCTTGCTGCCACCATGCTTTGTTCGTGTAATTGTTATAAAAACGTAACAAAATAAAAGTACTGTAAATACCAAAATGCTTTCTTAATCAGAAATTTGCAAGGAGCGGACGTTTAGGGTAATTCATATCGGCGAAAACAATTCAGATTATTACAATTTAGAGATACGTGAGCAATAACTGCCGAGCCGCGCAACATTTTCCAATTTCTCATACTTTGAAAATTAGTTTAATTTTAACCGGGCCTTTGCCGCAACCCGCCTTTCAGGTTATTAAGTATGCCCGAAATGGCCAAAAGAAAACTTTAATAAACTCTATAAAGACATTTCTTTGCCCTCTACAAAATGAGCTCTCAATTTAGTCGGCGCTAATACGAAAAAAAGTAATAAGTCAAAAACGTTTAATGTATTTTAGAGCTGGTGCTCAATTTTTCGATAGACAAAGATGCTACGCAAGCATAAAAACGTCCGGCTGCAAATATTAAACAAAGAGAGTAAACTGCCTTAAGGAAAGGAATCTTAGCGGCGTTTTGCGTCCGGAACGCTAAGGGGCAGATCGAAACTACCCCATGTGTATTATGATAAACTGAACCCTGAGCTGCATGTAAAAGATAAACGAGCATACTTTTTACCAGCGATTGAGCTATGGGCTTAAATACTTACAACCTTCTCTCTTTTAATTAGCCTTGTCAACAATATAGAATCACCGCAAAGCGGCGCACCAAAACAGAACGAAGCCACCAGCCCGTGTTACGAAGTCTTTATTACTTCGTGTGACAAACTTCCTGCCCGCGAGAGCAAGCCGACGGTACCTTTGTAAAGCACCGTGGTCGGTGACACGTGAGAGAGTTCAAGCCAAATTTGAATATTTTATTTAAACTATTATAAAAGCCGGCCTTTTGTTGTGGGCCAAACTTCAATAAGAAAATTAACGAGTAATTTGGATAAGTTTCGCTTTGATAGGCATGTGCTAATTAGGCATTCTGTATTTAATAGAAATCTTCAGCCTGCCGGCCTGTTGTGTCAACATTGAATGACATCGAAACTCAGTGCACGGCGAGCCCTCGAATCGGCGACAAACAAAGGAAATTTTTGAAGTTTGTCGGTGTGTTTAGCCAACGCCATTTATTTCGATATCTTAAGTACACAGTAAACTGCGTACAAAAACCCGACATCTGTCCCACAGTTTATTCTGAGCGCGTTGAGGTTGTTTTAAAGATTACGAACTACTCGTTCAGAGCTGACCGACGTCTGGAGGAAAGATCTCGCGATGCCAAGGCCTCTAAGAAATAGCTACGGCAGCGCAAAGCCACCTTACTCATACATCTCGCTCACAGCCATGGCCATTCAGAGCTCTCCGCAAAAAATGTTGTCACTGAGTGAGATCTATCAATTTATAATGGACCATTTTCCATTCTACAGGGAAAACACTCAACGCTGGCAGAACTCGCTACGACACAATCTAAGCTTCAACGACTGCTTCCTTAAGATCCCCAGAAGACCCGATCAGCCAGGTAAAGGGAGTCTCTGGGCTTTACATCCAGACTGCGGGGCAATGTTCGAGAATGGAAGCTTCTTGCGCCGAAGAAAACGCTTCAAATCGGAGAGAGACAGGACGAAAAAGCTGGCTAAGCTGATCACTGACGAAACCAAAGACTGCTCGCACAGCACAGCTAGTATGTCAGACGAAAGCCCTGCTCGTTGTGTCTCACCCGTTGATAGTCACTCAAGCTTCAAGCATCCTTTTAACATCGAAAATCTCATTGGACCGGACATGAAGAGTGTGCAATCATTGCCAGCGATGACTGCACCTATACCCTCACTTCCAACATGTCCCTCCTGTATGAACACGCCTTCTACTGCGCCACTACCAAGCTACCAAGGAAATCTTTGGTCTGCAGTTCCAACAGGGTATTTCACCAAACCGTGCAGTCATCACGAGCGCATAAAAGAGTACGAAATGGCAAGATTTGGACAGCAGTTCTATCACACAGGCGAGCTGACATCTTTTTACGGGGCTGTTCCAGTTACGACCGCAGTTCTTTCACAAGCCATGTTTCGATGACCAAGATGTTGAACTCATCAACGATTGTCACCCCATATCGAAAGGAACACTGTTTATAACCGAAACTTTTAGAGTGAAATATGGCATGGTTAGAACAGTTGACATATCGCATTAACTGTTCGTTCAAGACTTGTATCTTCATAAAGCCAGTTATGGCAAATAGTGCTGGCATTACTGAACTGTTCCGAACGGTTACCGTTCCGAAGTCAAAGATAGGAGTTAAATGCAAAACAAGGAAGTGTATGTTTTATATTAGTTCCTGCCTTAGGAACGAACAGGCAACCGGGTTCTCTGTTTACTTCGCCAAGAAATTACTTAAGTAAGCGGTTCGTAGACAAGAAGATAACAACTGAAGAGGCTTATTTTTGCTATGACACGAGTTATTTTCAGATGTTCAGCGACGAAATCCCTCAGCATAACTTCTGGACGGAAGCCTGATATACGCGTTTAAGCCACGCAAAACGCCGTCCATGAACGCAGTATGTAAAAATTATATTTTTATCGTGTAAAAATGGTGATTCATCGAGAAAGAAAGTATAAAGGATTTAAGCGAAACAACGAATCAAATATTGTATGTATATAAATCGATATGTTGAATTGAATATAGTTTTACGGGGATAAATGATTTTAGTTAAGTACTTTCACACGATAGCTTGCAGATTTATCACTATCGCGGGTATTTATGAATTGCGAAAGGCGTACACAACGTTTTCAGTTTGCTTTTCTTCGTTCTCAGAGACTACATTTGCAAAAGACTCAGTCTTTGTTGATTGCCCTCTAAAAGGTCCAAATAGTATTTCAATGATTAGATTATATTCTGTATATTTAACCAGTTCTAAATTGTAAACATTTGAGCAGGGCGCCTCTTAGCATGTATACATTTTCCATTTCTGTTGGTTTTAAAGGACAGCCCGGTGTTAAACCTTGAGTAAATATATTTAAAAGGTATTTGAGAAATGTTCTCGTATTTCTTTACAAACTCCGTGGAACTGACAAAACGAGCTTGGATATTTTAAGCTGGATGTCAAACGCTTTACAAGACATGAAAGTCGATTAGATATTCACATCGGTTGTTTTCGGAACCTCTTTGGAAACTGGAGGGGGGTATAACGGGATCACTTCTATGCGCCGGTGAATGGTTAAACACTGCTTATAGAAGTCAAACGCAAACTATTTTCTTTTAAAGCCTTTTATCTTGAACCCGTTGTCAGGAGTTAAACTGGCACAGATTTTGTTTACCTAAATGATTGTTTAAAAAGTCGGAAAACTCTGAGACTACAAGGTGCAAATGAATTGTGCACGGTAAAACTGGTCGGCCACCCGGCGGCAAAAGTCTAAACTATATTTTTCCTGTACGGACAGCTTATTGCGACAGCAGTAACTTCAAAACAGTAAATTTCAATCGCTATTTCCGAGTTTCGCGCCAGTGTACGAAAAGTTCACGAATCTCTGTTCGAGAAAATTGCGGCAAAAAGATACCTTTAACAATTATGAAGAGTCTCGTTGGCCTGTACAGAATCGAGTCGATCGTCGCGTGAGAGTGGTAATCCTGGTGTCAAAATAGAAAATATTCTAGTACTCTTAAACACTAAATGTAAAATGCTTTGCTTGAACTGATAGAAACGCATTTGATTTCTTGAGTTTGATCTGACATTTTCGCGCGCTTTCGCCCAAATAGCTGGCTTCATAATTGCTTTTACTGTATTTCGCGAGAAATTTGGAAAATTTTTCATTGAAAGCGATCGCGTCTTTGTCGGGGAAATTAATCGTTCTTTGCACCTATTGAGTGTTGAACAGGAAGAGCATTTCTCTTTGAAGTTTGTGCCTTTATATAATTGAACGTGATTAAACGATTGAACGGTGCACCAGTAACGCAAGATTTATGCACTTAAGAAAAGAATCCACTTGGACAAAGAACGCTCCTAGATCGAAATTTCAACCTCACGCTTATTAAAGAAGTCATTTTCATATGAACACGATTTTTTCGGTAACGGAGGAGACAATGACGAACTAAGCAGTTTCAAGCCTTCAAAGCTACCCCGCAACGACAGAGCTTCAAAACTAGAAATGAGCGGCCTATAAGGAAGCATATGGATACCGAGTTGCTAAGCGAAAAATTACTCACGAGGAGAATCTCAGTTGCTTTCGATGATTAAAAACAAAGCCGGGAAGGTTGCCTGAACAACCTGGAGGAGTTGGGAGTCAGCAAAAACGATTAACTTATCACGAGAACATTCATGTTGATCGGCGCAAAGCATGTGGAGACTAGGATGAGTGATTTACAATCGTACGTTGCTACGGAAAATAATATATTAAAGATTGATTTGGGTTCAACTTTTGCCTGTGATTCTTCAGTGAAAAACTTTCTCAATATGTTTACGACGTCTAAACGCCTTCTGCTTCGATCGGACGTTATTTTATAGAATTTTTTATTGGCATATAGACCTCTGCTTGTTCTTTTTCATAAACACAAAATCCTGAGGCAGGCGCCATGAAATGATTTATTTATCGGCGGTATGTCAACTATAAATTGACATGTCTTTGCAGCCGGCACATCAGTTTTTTCATATGTTCTGTGCATATCATTTTATCTTGAAAAGCTATTTGACGCTATTGATATCTAAATCAATTTCAAAACATGAAACTTAGCAAATCCCATAAAATACAAGTCGGGAAACTTAAGTCGAGCCGAGGAATTAAACAAAAACTAATATTTATTTAGGCACTGTTTTGCGCTATCTAGGGTTTGACACGATTTCTGGACATTTTAATTTGCATCTTATTACCGTTGCAAGCCCGCGATATATTAGAATATTGTCAAAACCGATTTTAGAGGTAAATACCATCATTTATCTGCACATATTAAAGTTTAGGACATTATTCTTTTTTTGCCGATGTTCAATATAGATATTCCGTTGAATGAAACATATTTAATTAAAAGGAAAAATGTTTAATATGACAATATTATAACCCTTTGAAGTGACTATCAACTGCTAGATTTATGTTAAACGAAAGCCACATACATTGTTCAATTTTCCGCTATTTGAAAAACGACATTTTGCTTTCTTTTTTCTCGTACTGTTGGCTTTGTGTTTTCAGTATCGATCTTGCATTTTTCTGAGTAAAATCATTCCTTAAAAACAATTAAAAATGTTAAAACCAGTGACACAAAGAACCTGTTGTATGTTTTTCTTTGGTATTGCATTTTCTTTTCAGTGAAAAACTACATTTAGTGTTACAAATTCGTGAGCAAAACGCAGACAAATTCTATTGTTCGTTTTGTTAACATAACTCAGTTCTTGTAGACTTTGGGTTTACGATGATCTTTGGACCCTTTTCATAAATCCTTCAAACCTTATCCCTGGTTTTTCAAGAGACTTCGTGTGAAACCGCCAATGGAATGGGACTCGCATTCTCCGAAATGTCGTTCAGACAGCTTAAGTTCTAAGCTGCTACAGTTAGCGCAACCGGTGCTGAGATTCAGTTCCCTTCTCTTTAGTTTTTAAAAATATTACATGTTATTAAAATGTCTATTGCAAGTCCCCATTTCCTCTGGTAAACTAGCTGAGGACGAAATGAGCAATAAATTGACAGAAGGACAAGACAAATATGAAATCTTGCGTTTTCCTTTTTTCACGGTCAGTTTGAAATTTTTATTTAGTTAAGCCAAACAGGAGTAAAGCTGATTAGCTAACTGTAGATGAAGCTAGTTTTGTTGTGATGAAATTTAGTTTTCCCGCGCGCGCTTTCCTGTTTATGAAGGAAGTAAACATAGAACAAACAAACCCTAATCCGGCAGATCTGGAAACTGGGCTACAACTCACTTGCAAAACAAATTCCGTGTATTCAACTGATTCCAATCTCAAAATAAAATCACTTATTTTAATTCAAGTCACGTCTAGATCTCTAAAGACGCAAGTGACCTTTATAGAAAAACGTTAAATACCTCATGTAGATTAATAAGATCGGACGGTTCATCGGTCGTGTGGAAATAAAAAAGTTAAACCATCAACGGTACTACGAAATTTAACGAATATCAACGTTTGGGTATTGCTAGTTCCCAAAGGATTTATCGGAGATTGTTTGTTCTGCTACGAACCTAATAAATATGCCCCAATTGGCGAATTTTGTTCATACATTTCCTTAACGTATAAAAATTAACACACGTGACAAGTTCACCTGCGCAAAGCAGGCTTAAAAGGCGACCGTCGTTTGATGTTTCGAGGACTGCCGAACAATGAAAAACACCTGAAGCTAGCGAGTCAGAAATCTTGAATTACCTTTATTCGCTCTGAATGTTTTGTCTAACTGCTTACCCTCTGAGCAGCTGTCTTTCCTATTCCGGATCAATGCAGTGTGTTCACAGATAACGAGGCCCTTTCGATCTATCCGCCCTTTAGAACTGTGTGCATTAAATTGGGTTTAAATACATTTAAAGTGGAAAGTCGATTTGTTTTGGGTTTTTGGAATAGCTGTGCTGATAAAATATATGAACTGGTGTGGATTCGGGTGACGTCTACCTGAGATACTACTTTGTAGAGACACCATAAAAAATTACCAAGAAACGAAACAATCGATAAAAATGGCAAAGAAATCAAAGCTGTGGGTAAAAAATCAAATACAGATTTTATTAGCATCACACCTGAGTACAAATAATTACTCCTTCTAGAGTTGGATCGTGATACAGATTGACAAATCCACTATGTGTGCGAGACAAAAAAAGAAACTGTAAAAACATTCGTTTACTGTAAGATCACAATGCCAGATTGTAACTGTACAATTACTACCAAATTCTAGTCATAATTTAAATAAATAATGGTATATGTACAACAAATTTGCTGAGTTGAACGATAAATGCTATGATGGTAATCACTCTTTCTGGAGTAATTTTAAGTCGTAGGTCAAACTACTCTTGGCGATGCACAGGGATAACAAAATTTTCTACTTCTTTGAAACAGTCACCATTACCTTAGAAATCTGTACATGCGGGAAGAAAAATATGGTACCTTCTTACTAATCCAAACATTTTTTTCAGCTGGCTCAAAAATACTAAATATAACTCCTAGTATTCTTACAGGACTTTACACGGTTACATCCATACATGAAAGTGGCAGCCAGTTTGGGTGGTGGACTTCTTACGAAACGCTGCAAAAGCCAATCCACTCCTTCATTATTAAACTGTTTTCACTGCGTTGAGGAAACCAAAGACCAGGGCGGCGTCTCTTACTCAAATCAAGATCAAGATGTAATAAGCACACAGTTGATTATTAAAAAGAGCCGTCGCAATCTTTTGTAGCTTCGCGCTTCGGGGCACATGAAAATGCCCGACAAAATTTAATCAATTCTCCAGTTTCTGGTTGTTAGGTTTTCAGCTTTAGCAACCACACAACCGCGACAAAAAAATATCACTATCACAAGTTGCGCACGAAGATCGTGCACGCGTTTTCCTCCGTGTTCGTGTCATTAGAATGTGTAGCCTTTGAATGGGTTTTTGGTGAACGCTTAGCGAAGACCAGCCAGGGGACAACCTAATAATAACTATCTTTGTCCCTCCCTGCAGCGGCTTGCTTTGAAGTTTGGCTTGAGCTCTTGCCGACTACAAGCTTAATAACCCTTGCAGTGCTTCAAACCCATATGTGCTTTTGTTTTCTACGCTGTGCACGTCCGCGCGGACTGCCGTTGTTATTGCGCACCCATCTTCAAAGAAAGCTACGCTTGTTTACGTTGTTTGAGACGCAAAGAAATTATGCACGCTCGCAACGGGAAGATACACCTATTAGAATACATGAGACAGCCTCCAAGATGACGGAAGAACTTAAAAGCTTAAAGTGCTTATTACATATAACTGTGTCAGCTAAAAAGCAGCAAACTTTGCCCGAGCAAAATACTTAATTGATCAACCACGAATGCTCCAGATTAGAACGCCCTAATTTCATACAACGGAAAAGCCAACTTGATAACAGGCGCTAACAGCATAAATTTAAAATGCGGCAGGGAAAAGTAAACTAATCCTTGTAAAAAATCGCAACTTCTTTCTTTTCGGGAAAAGTATTTCAATTATTTGGGGGTCAATGAGAAAAGAGGAATATGCCTTTTCGACCACCCGTCCTGCCGCATGGATTCAATATTTAAATGCCGCCAAATTTACTGCGGTGACGGGTCAGAAGCAAAAGAATAAATTTTGGTTATAACAGAAATACACCAAATTAGTAAAGAACCCCTCCAGCCATCGCAATAAAAAGACATGAAAAGTGTCGTAAACGAAACCGTTATTGGCAACATTATAACTGAACGAGTTTATTTTACTGCTCTCTTAAACAAAGTGGCAATTAAATTCGCAGCCGGTCACGTCATTTGCTGTACATTAGTGGAGCGCATGCGTTGAAATCTGTCTGTAGTTCTCGTGATTCAAGTAATCTTTGTTGCTTTGTGCTGCAATTTCTGGAGCAACGAATTTGTCATGTTTTTAGAGGTATTCACCTAAAAAATGGAAAGACTTATGATAGATTGTAAGACTTGTAAGTGGTGTCACCTTAGTCAATTTGTTTTGGATCTGTATAGGACTATATAGTCGTATTTAAACGCAAGTCAATTTGTAAAGGATATGATCGTAAATGCTATAATTTTTCTTTTTTCGCTTTCCCTTGCAACTGACGTTTTAGTGGATACTTAACGGCTGCCCGGAATGAGGTAGAGCTTGTGACAGGAAACCGAGCTTTCTGTTCGCCACATAAAAAAAACAATAAAAAATAATATGCCTTTTGACAACACAAAAGTTATACTAGTCATTAAATTTCAAAAAATTGTTTGTCTTGGAATTACGGAAAACAAGTCTTGACATTTGAAATGAAAGCCGTTTAACTCCCTAAAAATTGCGTTTGTGAAACATATTAACCTCGGTGTTTCGATCATGTCGCTAAACAAGCCGACCCTAAATGGAAAACGAAGGGTGGGAAGATAACACAGAACTATTTAATAAAGATTTTGAAAGGGGAAAAGTGAATTTTGAGAATAAAGATCGACATATATTAAACATCATTCTTGATTCGCTCTTCAATCTAACTTGTTTTAACAGAAGAATTGTTTGAAAATAATATTCAAAGTTTTTCTTTGGAAAAAGAGAGAAGACATCATGGTTTTTTTGCTAATGGATAATTTCTAAAACGACCGCAGATTAAATATCTGGTTAGAAAAATACCTGATTTCATAAGAATCGAAACTTATACGTGGTTAAAGCGGATTACCGCTTGAGCTACAAAGCTAACCGAAACTGAAAAAAAAAACAAATCTTGGAAAATCAACAGAGAAAATTGTGTGCATTCAGATCACAGTTTAATTAAAAATGCCTTAATAATCATATGGGGGCGGTGGGTGACAACATGGTAGCCGACAAATCGTTGCGATCGAGTAGCCGTCGTGTTTAGAAAATTCATTTTTCCCTCAAGCTTACAGACGCTTATAACCGCGTTGCTTTTGTGTTTGTACGAGCCGGAAAATACGGCCACATATAATTAAACTATATGAGTTGATAATCAAATATTGTCTCTTTCATGTCGCTTTTTCCTTATTGCACAAACGGCTTAGTCCAAGCTTTCAGAAGAATAAAACTTGTCCGACAATATTAGGACTATTTCTTTGGAAATGATAACGGGTTATGTTTTGACAATATTTGACACTTTATTTGTCGGCAAGATTCCCTGGGAAAATGTTTACTTAATAAAAATCAATATCGGTCCTTTATTGGGCGCGCTCTTTAATTCCAAAAATCTACACCACGTAACATTAATTAAAATAAGGATGTTGAAATTGATTATTAGAAAAGCTAATAAAAAAGCCCGCTGTGGCTGGTCGGCGTGCGGAAAAAAATCAACATTTTAAAAAGAAACCGTCGATGGCTTATTCAAACTAATTTGCCAAAGATTGCGAGCAAGTTTTCCGTATCGCAGGCAAATCAAAGAGTTCAGTAAACATCTTATTTGGTTAACAGTTTTTCACAGCGGGAAAGTTTGTTTTTAGAACTTTCCATACTGTCGGTTGACATTTCCATTGTGTGTGCTTTGTTTGCTCAAATGAATGGCAATTTTATTTGCCTCTCCTGTGCGTCTATGGCACGCAGTGCGGCGGTTTTTGTTACGTTATTAAACGGCGATGGAAAGAGGTCTTTGAACATGCCGACAG
Organism: Blastomussa wellsi; assembly: GCA_947652115.1. NCBI lineage: Eukaryota > Metazoa > Cnidaria > Anthozoa > Scleractinia > Plerogyridae > Blastomussa > Blastomussa wellsi. The sequence continues at coordinate 30,375,709 of OX393563.1, read as the reverse complement.
CAATCCAACCCTGTTGGAAATTTCATAATACAAATTTTTATTTTGTGGACGCCGCGCCGAAGATACCTTTGTAAAAAAAAAACCTTTCTGATAGCTCATCCACTTATTGCACGAGCTTTTTGTATTATAGAATTGGAATCAAACTCAATTTAATCAAGCTTCGTTGCTTCAAACGGCATAGATATAAAGAGTTATTCTAAATACTAATAAACTTGTGCTTAATTACACTATACTACAGCGCTTCGCTTTTATTCCATAGTTATTAGAATTGTAGAGGTGTGAAATAACACACTTGTTACCTGCACGCTCGTGCATTACACAATACATTTCGGAAGATAGAAAGAACACACTTCGAAAATTCTTAACATGGCCTGTGGCTATTTTCACCGCCAAATATTGGTAATAAAAATTAGTTTAAATTTTCATAAGTCTGCAGTTGGCTTTCGTTGCCTGAAGGCTACAAAAAATATTGAAGTTTTTGAGATATTTACTCAAAGCAATTTTTATTCAAAATGTCAAAATTAATTAAAGTTCAAACAAGTCTTTTGAACTGCGAGGGGGCCAATTTGATTAAGCTTTCGCCGACGGCGTCAAGAACGAAAACTGTCGAAAAGTGCCGAAAGTTTCCCGAACAGCAGCTGGACCACGAGGTTGAAAATATGGCAAAACGTCCTCGGAAATACGCATTGAAATGTGTAAAAAATCAATAACAAAGATTTTAAAATCGTAGTCATAATAGTTAGTCAAGTAGTCATAATGGTTAGTCTAAAAAGAAGAAAGAAAGCAGCTGCAATGTAGATCGACAAACTAAACCTCTAAAGTTCTGTTATGTGGATATTGAACTATGCACTGAATTAAAGGTTGACTGGGTTATAAAAATCCTCTAGATAGGAGTTTGTTTGACGTTCTCAATTTATGCTTCCCCGTTATATGTTAAAACCTGGTGAGCTAAATTATACGATTTAATTGCGTATTGAAGGACTACGAACAATTTTCTTACAATCTTGTACTTAAATATGACATTTTATATTCTTGTCTCAGTTCTTGAAAATGAACTTTTCAGTTTCTCAAATCTCCATTCTGAAAGTTAACGTTACCATGGTTACTTTTAGTAATGGACGCAGTCGTAATAATTAAGACCCGACTAAACGGAGGCTGATATTCGGCAGGACCACCAAACACAAATCCAGAGATAGGAACAAATCCAGAGATAGAGACAATTGCGGGGGATCTCCCTGTAATGCACTATGTGGGAAGACCTGCTTGGCCAGAATGAGGGGCATTTTCAGGCTGGAGGTACAGTCAACTCTCTCTTAACGGACACCTCTATTAGACGGACACCTGGTGCGGGTCCCGGCCGTTTCTCAGTCATTTTACTATAACCAGACTCTCTATAAGACGATTCGCTCCGACGAAGGGCTAACGCTCGAAACGTCAGCTCTTGAATCTCTTTACGGTGGCCAATTGACATTATCAACCCAGTTGATAAAACCAAATTATATTGTTATACTTCCCACCGACGCAGCACCACAGTTTCTTTAGAAACTTACCCCCTCTCTATAAGACGGACGACGGACACTTTGAAATCGTGCGGTGCTGAATGTTACCGAAAGTTACGATTTAGGGACGAAAAATTCTTATATTACCATGCAAGTGACTCTTTTTTAACACCAGACGCTATTTCCTTTTTGGCGGAATACATAGGGTACAAGTTAAATTAAATCAGTCATTGTCCCATTCAAAAAATAACTTGGAGGTGACAAACGAATTGTATTGTAATCTAAAACAGTTTTTTTTTTTGCTTTCTTGGCTGAAAATTCCTGGGGTCATGTTACGTCGACTCTCTATAAGCCGGACACCTCTCTAAGACGGACAGCTGAGGCCGGCCCCGATGGTGTCCGTCTTAGAGAGAGTTGACTGTATACAATTGAAAAGTAACAATATCTAAAGTAAATATGCGCATACAAAACACGAATTACACCGAAAAGACATCTGTGAAAATGATATATATAGTATTGCAGAATGTTATATATTTCCATAGTACTTTTTATAAAAAAAATTCCTTTTCAGTGATAAAAAGAATGGGAAAAGTCTAATCTGAGTTCTAGCTCTATCATGTATATTGTCCTTCAATACATGTGATTACTTCGCCCAAGAAAATAAGTACTTAGAAGTTTTATATACTGTACTGTAAATATTTCAGACACTTGCAATTTTGGACGCTTAAAATTAGGATAGTTTTATTTTCAGACACTCGAAAAATCGCCTGAAATTTGGAAGGGAAGCATATTGTCGCCAAGACCAAGAGCTATGTGATGTTTCTTTTTTACAAAAACGAAACCCAAAAACAACGGAAACGGTATATATTGTGCGACAGTTGTCACGGGCAGCAGACTTCCGGTACAGAACCATTTTGTAAATTGTAACATACACAAAACTTCAAGGCTCATCCTACGAAAAAATTAACTTTGGAAGACATCAATATGACCGAAACCGATATTAAACGCACGGGAAGACCACATATTTATTTTTACATGGAGGTCATTCTACACTTAGTTTTATTCCAAAAAAGAATACAAATATTTTTTTCTAAACAGTAGAAATCGAACCCCGGTAAAATTCGACTCAAGATACACTCACTTACCAATATACCAACTAGACGCTACCTGCCAGAAAACAATTTTTTTTTCAATATTTATATCACAAGCAAACTTGTATATAGTACAATATAATTTAGTTTTATCAACTGGGTTGATAATGTCAATTGGCCACCGTAAAGAAATTCAAGAGCTGACGTTTCGAGCGTTAGCCCTTCGTCGGAGCGAATCAAGGAATTGTGCGTCCTGTGTTTTTTATATACAGAAAGATGGAGCTTCGCTATTGGCTGGTGCCTGGTAACGTGAAAACAACGGAATAAATTAGTTGAATGAAAAGCGTTCGTTGATACCGTGAGGATTAAGAGTACCGATTTGAAAAATAAATTTTTGTTCTAGAGTTTTACGGCTTTCCGTGTTTCCTTGGTGAAGGGAAAGGCCGCAGACTGCCATATGTTGCTTAGAATGATTTGGGAGATTGAAGTGTCTCGCGGCCGGTTTCGATGCATTTTTGTCGTCTTTCTCTACGTCACGAAGGTGTTCTCGGAATCGGTCGCCAAGTCGTCTCCCTGTTTCGCCGATGTATAAATTTTTGCAAAGAGTGCAAGTTATGCAGTAGATGGCATTGGCTGAGGTACAGGTGAAATGATCAGTGATTTTGATAGATCGCTTGGGTCCCGATATTTTGTCAACGTTGTGAATGAAAGGGCATGTTTTGCATCGTGCGCGAGCGCATTTAAAAGTTCCGGGTTGATCACTAGTTTGGAATGCACTTCTGACTAAAAAGTTACCTATGTTTTTGTCGCGTTTGAATGAAATTAATGGAGGTTGCGAAAAGATCCTACCAGTGTCGGGATCATTTTGAAGTAATTTAAAGTTTTTGAGAATGATGGATTTAACTGCGTGGTTGTGAGGGTGAAATGTGAGGGTGAATGGAATTCTATCGTTGTTTTCTCTCTGTGACGTTTGTAGTGCTGACTGTCGATCAATTTGTTGGGCGCGATGATGGCCAGCTTGAACAACAGAAGCAGGATAGCCGCGTTTGTCTAAGAAATTGCACATTTCCTCTGATTTTAAGGAAAAATCAGAGTCGTCACTACAAAGACGGCGAAGTCTAAGAAACTGAGAATAAGGAATGGAATTCTTGACATGTGATGGATGTGAAGATGAATACAACAAATAACTATAAGAATCTGTGGGTTTGTAGTGCACACTGGTGCATAAACCGTTGCCTTCGATAGAAACTTTGATATCCAGGAATGCTAAGGAAGAATCGGAAATTTCCCAGGTATATTTAAGGGCAGGATGAAACGAATTAACAGCGGTTATAAATTGATTGAGATCCTCTCTGGTAAAAGAGGAAGCGCCGATACAGTCGTCAATGTAGCGACGATAGAGTTCAGGTTTGGGGCCGTTGTATTGATTGAAAAATTGGTGTTCAATGTAGCCTACGAAAAGATTGGCGTAGCTGGGTCCCATTTTGGTACCCATGGCAACGCCATTGATTTGTTCGTAATAATTGTTCGCGAATGAAAAACAGTTGAGTGTTAAAACTAACTCGGCCAGGCGGAATAGTGTTTCCTAGCTTGGTTCCTTAACAGTGCGTAAATCAAAAAAATGTTTGAGGGCTAGAAGACCTTCGCCATTTGGGATGACGGTGTAAAGAGATGTAATATCCATAGTGAAAATAAGTTTGTCTTCGCCCAGGAAATTGAAATCGCGAAAAATTTGAAGTGCGTGTTGACTGTCTTTAACGTATGACGGTAAAGATCTGACAATAGGTGCCATAATTTTGTCTAAATAGCTGGAAATGAGTTCGGTAGGGCAACTACAGGCAGAGACGATAGGTCGACCTGGGTTGTTAGGTTTGTGAATTTTAGGTAAAAAGTAAATACACGAGGTTCTGGGAGTGGTAATGATGAGATTGGTAGCAGTAGCCGGCAATTCGTGTTTGACTATAAGGTCGTTAATAGTGCTCTTGACAATTTGTTGGTTAGTGGAGGTGAGATCTTTATCGACTTTAGCATAAAAAGAGGTGTCAGAAAGTTGCCGCAAAGCTTCTTTTTGGTAGAGGTCGGCCCGCCAAACAACTAAAGCGCCGCCTTTGTGTCTTACTAAGGTTTTTTAGCGCCGTCCTCTCTTCCGAAGAAAGGTTGGAAAATTTGGTGTTACGATTGAAATTAAGTTTGTTGATGTCGTGACGGCATTTTTTAATGAAAAAATCTAGAGGCAAACTGGCCCTCTGGGGGAGTCCACTTAGATTTTTTATAAGTTTCTTTAGAAACTAACCCCCCCCCCCCCTCGTATATAGTACATTAGACTCACATTACTGCCCAAACCACAAAGTAACAACTAACCGCAAGCAAACGGGAGTGGAACTAACCGGTAATGGGACTAACCACAAGTAAACTGAGATGGAACTAACCCCAAGCAAACTGGGTTGGAACTAACCGGAATCAACCGACACTGATCTGCTGTTCTGGCCATTGCTACGTCATATAAATTATCATGAAATGCCTAATCTGGTCCCGGTCCTTGTTACGTGGGGTCTTCCTAACGCACGGCTCAACCTCGTTCCCAGGGTTTTCTCAGCTTTCAAAATGGCGGCTGGACGCGCGCTGATAATATTCTCCGCGTCCGCCGCCATCTTTAAAGCGGAGTATACCCTGGGAACGAGGTTGAGCACGTCTGTACCCGTGGAAAAACTTTTCTGTCCCGTAATTTTCTCTCAAAGATACGTTGTTTTAGATGAAGTATACAAAAGCAAGGAAAAGTGTCATTTACGTATTTCAAAGTATGTCTTATTATTATATGGCAAGGTAGTCTTGGGATAAATCCGAGCGTTCTGAATAATCCTTATACCATACGGACCGTTTCCATCTTCAGCCGAAAAAAACTGCGACAAACAGCGAAAAGGAAACGTGTAAACACTATCAACCAATTAAATACTCACAATATAGTTAATAATAGCCACTTGTATTTCCGCAATGTATTTCCAGTGACGTATTTTCACCATTTCCGAAAGCCTGTAGGACGCGTGTACTTTCCTTCAATAAATAATCTGTAATAGGCTACCAGTGTCCCAAAACAAAGAAACTGCGGCCATATTGGTATCCCAAAGCAATCATCCGGGAATTGAACTCTATTGTTATGAAAATATCATCTTTTGTTTCAGCAATACAATATGGCCGCTTGTCACGTGTGTGAAAATACTCTAAATTAATATTTTCCCTGAAACAAAAAAGGCGTTTTGGAATTGCTAATATCATCTGATAAAACTGAAGAAAGTTCGATTTAATTAATACTTCCAAAACCCAATTGTTTTTGTCAATAAGGACCAGTTTGTTGTTAAACTGATCTAACAATATTTTATCTATTTTCTTTGTCATAACATATTCCTGTAGAATGCTGGGATCTGTTTTTCCGAGCTGTAATCATCATAATTGCATTTTATTAAGCATTCAATTCCGCCAGATTTGTCAAGGAAGTGTTGAGAAATTTTCTTCCAGCTACCATGCCTGTCAGCGACTAATCCAACTTAGCCTCAGTGCCTTGTTCATCAGAAAAATATTTGGCAACTTAAAATTCCTCCTCTATCAGTATTCTGATATAACACCTCTCATTTTACTCTATCCGGTTTATTCTTCCAAAAGAATTTTAAAAATCAATTTTGTTTACTTTTTCTTGTTCAAACTTTGGTTCTACCATCATGGACATAGAGAACACAGTTGGACTAATTCCAAGAGCTTTTATTGTCATTATTTTCCGAACACAGTCCTAACAGCTTTCCAGATTTATGTAGTAAGACGGATTCTGTACAGAAAGGGTATCTGCACAAAACAGTGTTGTATCGTCAGAAATTGACTTAACGGAGGCTCGAAAGAGTGCTTGTAAAGCGATGTAGGATTACAGAAAAGTACTTAAGATCATTCGGGAATAGTATGAATAGATTTAGAACACTGTTATTGGGCAACACTTTAAGAATATTTATGACGTCATAGAAGTTACCATGGCAACATCCAGACATTGACAAAAGACCTCCAAAATTTCAGTTTTCGCCAATTACCTTTCAAACTAAGTCGGTGACCTGCCATTTTTATTTCTTTATTTGAAAGCTCCCTTGGTTCTGTATTTTGACTGCCAATATTAAAAAATTATTTAGTGGAAATTTAACTATATTAACAAAAATGAGTTTTATAAATTACAAGAAATTCCAATAGATTATTTCTGTCCAAACTTTTCTATTTTGAATATTAATCGAAAGCAAAAAATCAAGGTAGGTTACCGAGTTACTTTTCGAAATAAATAGAATTTTTTTCGCACGTTTCATTTCCGGTTTCGCGAATTTCAAATGAAGCGCGAGCATCTGGCAATTTGATCTAAAGCTGACGCGAGCTATGAAAGCGCGCGCACGGCTGAAAACCCTTTCGAGCCTCTTTAACTTAATCTCCTTTAAAATGTCAATCCCTTTTATGTTTCCTCTTTTCTTATTTTGTTAGCTGTTAATATCCCTTCATGATGAGGTATGGGGAGAGAGGACACCCCAGTCTCACTCCTCTGATTACACTAAAGAAGTTTGTCATGAAGCTGTTGTTCAGAACCGCTGTTTATGTGCCTTGATAAAATACCATCGTAATATGTTATAACCAAAATTAAATTTAGCCATGCAAAGAATCAAAGGCTTTCTTGAAGTCAACGGCTATCATAATTCCAGGGATGTTACAATTGTCCTGGTAGCATATCGTATCATTAACAAGACGGGCATTTTCACCGATAAATCTTCCTCTCACAAAGCCTGTTTGATCCTCATGAATTAAAACCGGGAGTAGAGTTTCCAAAATCGTGGCCTCTGTGGACGAGAATGAACATTTGAACGCAACATATCGCAACATTGTTGCGCACAACATGTTGCATACGTTTGGTCACCCTGTTGTGATATGTTGCAACATGTTGCGCGTTGTTGGCTCAAGTTTTAAAATGATCAAATTTTTCGCGCAACATTTGTGGATGTTGCATGATGTTGGATTCGTTTGGGTCGCCACGAAGCTCTCCGGAACGTCTCATAGGATTGGCTGGGAAAATTATAGAAAAACAATAATAACAATGGCCCTAGCCCTAAAACAATTGAGCTTCGTGGTATCAAGACCCAATGAAATTAGAGGTTCCGAAGAGCTTCATGACAACTGATTCGTTTAGCCACGTTCGTGGCGTGCAACATTGTTGCACTGAGGCATGCGCACTAGTTCGATTGCTTGCTTTACAAGCTTTTGCAACGTGGACAAGAGACGCCATTAAACCTGAAAGCGCTGTATGTGGACGAAAACTTCAACAACCCGTACAAGAGAAGAAAAACTTGCCAAGAAAGTGAGCAACTTTCTATTTGTACTGGAAATTGGCAGCACAATTATTCTCAGTTTCAACAATTTTCTTTGTTCTCTTTTACCTTTAGTGCTTGTGAGAGAGGCAAGCATTTTTCGACACCAACGTCAAACAGGTCGTGCTACATACTGACTACTGCATTTACGTCGCCAGGTCCTTCGCAACATGATCCAACAATGCTGCGATATGTTGCGCTTGAATGTTGCGATCGTTTGGCCGGGGCTTCGACTCGATTTGTCGCTCACGTCACCATTGTGACGCTGATTGTTTCCATGGCCCCCATTCCCTCGCGCGCGCAATTTCGTACCTCGAGTCTTCGTTCAGTTACTGCGCAGGCTTGACAAAATGAGCGACTCTCGACCCACTTTAAAGGCCATTTCTAGTCCGTACTGCGCAGTCTCGGGATTTGTTTACATTTCTGATATGAATTCGTTGAGACGTTACACTTCGGTAACTGTGTACATGACGTTTTTGAGTCCGCCATTACGGGTCGTTTCGTTTCGTAGTTCTCGATGAGCTGAAACATCGTGAAGTTTAGTTTTCTCTTTATTATTGTCTTGCAAGGATATTGGATGCTAATAATGAAGAAAAAGGCAAGTTTTTACCCGTAATTTTCATGTTAGCTTGTTTACATTTCATCGAGTGAGGCTTGATAAACATTGCAGGCGGAGATTGCGCTGTACGGACTGGAAATGGCCTTTAAGTATACTGGAGCCCTTTATCAAACTCACTGGAGCCCAGGAGCCCCCCTATTTTGAGGTGGGAGCCCTGGAGCCCCCTATTTTGAGGTGGGAGCCCTGTAGCCCCTTTGGGATCCTGATCAGGGCGTGATTGTTTCAGATAAAATTAGCAACAGCCCACAGTTTTGGCTCCACCGCCCCCGTAACAAAACGAGTATTTTTAGCTCGGTATTTGTCAGATTACCGGTTCCACTTGAAATTGGGTTTTTGCCTGAGGCTTTTCGTGTGCGTAGGAAGTACTAAAACAACTTTAAATAAAAATAGCTTGAAAAAGTTCACAATCCCATGTACTTGTGCCCACGTAGGACGTTTCATAAAGAACAAACCGGAAGGGAAAAAAATTCCTATAGGAAACTAATTTAACAGATTGTCATGTAAATTTGCACGCAAAAATTTGACGGGGAAACAAGGTGGAAAACCGTTGTTGAACAACAAGTAATGGGCTACAAGCGAGTTCAACAACGCAACATATTTTGAGATTTTTGGTGCACATTTCAAGAAAACTTGTTCGAGAAACAAATCGATTGATAAACAAAACATAACATTGGGCTAACGTAAGATGAAGTGTTGCACAACTTTGCATGAACGTTAGACATGCAGAGTTTTTCAACACAGGACAATCAATGTTTTCATCACAAACACAGGGGTGACGCTGACCTTATTAGTCACGCGACCCAGGTCACGCGATATACAACCACGCATGTCACGAAGGTCTTGAGAAAGATTTCAAAATGAAAATAGATGAAAAACTAGAATGGCGACCTTTGCAACTGCATAGCACGAATAGCAACAACATATCTATTTAGCTGGTAACTATAAAATAGAAATCTTATAATTGCAAAGAAATATTAATTGCTGAAACGGCAATAACGCAATGTTATCCAAGTAGCGAGGAAACCAGTCAAATAAATAGTTATTTTAAAAATTGAAAATATTGATAAAATGAAATCTTCTTTATTTATTGACATTTACACTATGGTTTTTGTCACAAAGAAACCGCTACTGCTAGCTCATTATTAGCTTTAACAGCGGGAAGAAGAAATTTTGAGACACCCAGTTTCGGATATATGTCGAAATTAAAATGATCGGAATTTTGCCAGGCCAATGAACATCACGAAAGCTAGGTTAAAAATAGCCTTTGCAACCTTTAAAAATAACTAGAGCTGTGCAGGTCTGTGAATTTTATACTCGCGAAGCACTTAACAAAAATTACGAATCGTGAGTTCTGTTTGAGGTCACAGTTAAGTCCGAGAACTTCTTCCGCGTTTTAAAATATTCCAGTTTTCATGAATTTGACTGTCTGTCTTTAGTCTAGACACATATACTGGATGTCTAAGTGATTATTGTCTACTTCTCCTTTGATTCAGATATTTTAAACCAAATATCAAACAAGTTGCAACATGAACAGCTCTCCAAGTAAAACGAAACTAGCCCTATAAGGCAATAAATGGTTGTGTTGTATTAGGTATAATTTTGTGTTAACGATGTCAAAAATCGGGTAATCTCCCTGATCAATAATTCATACTCAAATAGTTTATTGAGAGAACTATTAATCATAATTTTGACCAAGTCGTTGTTCTCAGAATAGGGTCGAATTACAAGATTTTGGCAAAAAGGCAAACTTTTTTCCTTTTTTAAAATTATAAAGCTTGTTTCTAGGGTTACTCCAGCCTTTTTATAGATTATTGCTACCTCAAAATGTCACTAAAATTGTGAGCTGAAATGAGTATGAATTGTTCAGTTTCTGAAGAAGTCTTTTTCAGTGTTTTTTGGCTTAAAATTTAGTAGGGAGGGTTAGCATCTAATATGTTTCGTTTTATTTTTATTTTAAAACTTATCGTGATATTTTTGTTGGGAAATAACCTCCCACGTGCTTGCCCCGGCAAGCATGAGTAACATGACATGAGGGGTGAAATAAATACCATGTCACACTTGAATCAACATTTATTGAATAGATGCTTTGAACCTGACATCACCAACTGAATATACGGTATTTATTACATGGGAAAGGAGGCAGATAAATTAGTTTAAGCGACCACAGCCGAGATAATTTCCCGCAAGACACCCGAGCCAAAGGAACTCTGCATCTTCCACTAGCGAAATTTGCTTTCGGGTAAGTCTATAGTTCTAACCAAAATACAACTTAATGTTGCAGCACTCTACCTTGGACTGGCGTGACTCGATTGTCTAGTCTTGATGCAAATTTTCGCTTGAAAAAGCGACATAACATCAACAAATGCAAGGTCGTTGTAAAAACATGGCGGAATAGTCGTCTTAGCTACAGGATTTTAAATTTACACTTAGAGAATTCTTTGTATATTGATCCAACAATGGAGAAGGATCCATGCGTGCAAGAAAAAGAAACGAATGCTTGAAAGATCGAGGAAACGAAATAAAAAGACAATTTTCTGTCAGGCTGCACTAGACATGTCCGTATAAACTACCAATTTGAAACCTCTAACCATTGCGGACTCCTAGTGTGCAAAACGGAGTGTAACGACATTCTTGATGACTGGAAATTCTATTTTTTATGTGGCAAGTTGTACGGTTTACCCGTGAAAATTGAAATCTTTTAGGACATTCGAAGCAAAAATAGACGAACTCTTTCAAATTATCGCCTTGTAGCTCAATTGCGCCGCTTCCATGAAATGTCATAGAAACATTTATTCTGGATACAATCCACCTTCTGTCTAGTGGAGATTTTCACGTTGGGTTTCTATTTTAACCTGATTTTAGATAGCCTCCTACGCAGGTAGGAGACTAGATTTTAGAAAGACTCGTTCGATTACTGACTACAATTGATAATGTGACCTCAACTTTTGAAAATCCGATTTGTGACGTCATCGAAAAACTTCTCAGTTCTGCGACATTTACAAAAGAAGTTACCGTCCATTCGTTTAGTATCTGGGCCTCGCCAACATTAATCGGTATTTAAATTATCAAGCTGCTATACACCTTATTCCAAAATGGCTACCATCTGAGTATTCTTTTGTTAGTATTCAAATTAGCCCTTCTTGCCTCGTTTTAAAGCTCAAAAATCAAAAGAATATTTTATCGTGAACGAGGCAACAAGGGCCAATTTGTATGTGCATAAATCAGCGGCCATTTTGGTATAAGGTATATACTACTTAGTTTGAGACATAAGTAAAAGCGCTTATGACATCCCTGGCTTAACAGGCGTGTTTTCCCCACGCTTTTTCAAATCCACACTCTTCAGATATCATGACCAATCATAAGAGTGATATATGAATATCTTAGCCGTATCAAGAAATCTGCGAAGAAATTTGTGCATATCAATGAATTTATTCCTCTCCACTCTGGTAGTGGCACAGGCCTTTTCCCGGTTTTATCAATTAATGTTTTTCAGCGCAAGTGCAATCAATCAAATAACTTGGTTATACGGAATGATAGAAATTTATAATATATCTGAATCATATGTTAATCGGCAATATATTGAGCGATAAAATTATCCGTAAACTATCGCTCGTCCAGTTTGTTCTAAATTCACTCAGCTTGCCAAGTTATTGGCATCTTGGTGGGCGGTTTCATTATTTTTTTTATTTTTCCAAATTCTTAGCATTTGAATTATTATATAAACATTAGGTTTAGTACTATTTACGAAATGTGAAATAAATGATGATTTAGAGTTAAATATCGTTGGCTCTGCCATTAATTGCAACAACATACCCACAAAATGTGGGATCCTTGTTCAATATACTATTGCCGAATATCCCTTAAATGGAATGGTCTTGGAAAGCTTATTTCGCTCACATTAATATACCAGCGCATTTTAACTATTTTGATCTCCCCCAAACAGAGGAAACAGTACTGAACAAAATCGAGGATTTAGAGATTATGCGACCCAAGACGGTTTTTGACGGATGTTCGGTTATGGGTACAAGATGATGTTTCGTATTCACTTGATCGGATCACTTGCCCTCTAGCCGAAGTGCAAACTTTTTATAACATCTCTGAGTTAAATGGCAAAAATTGGCAAAGTAGTGCTAAAAAAAATGGCATTCCTGGATTTCGGGAAATTTCAGTAACTCACTCTCTGTTAGGGGAACGAGTAATTAGAACAATTATAACTTGAAAAGTCTAAACAATGAAGAATTCACGAGAAGAACATGAAGTAAAAATCCTAAAACAGTAGGATTGCTAAAAGCAATTCAAGTTATTAACGAACAAAAAAATTCATTTCAAAGTTTCTTAATTATTCTGTTGTCACTTTCGATTTCATTTGCATAGGGCGGTATTCCCCTTCGCTTGGACATGTAAGCATCAAATATAGCAACCGGCGAGAATATTTATTTCAAGTGTGTTGTTTGGGGAATCGGTAAGTTTAACATCCTATATCAAAATGAGTTGAAGAAAAGGGATAGTTTTCCTTTATTTTTAGCTGGGCAAGTTGTAACATATCAAAACTTGGGGTCTGCAGTCTCCTTTCTTGGTTTCACATCCCAAAACTTAACGATTGACAAAACGCAGGTTCACATCCGAAATGGCCTTTGATTTTTCCGGAGTATACGTCTATCAGACGCCGATATGTTGTACAAGGGAAACGAAAAGACAAGGCGAAATGGTTATTTGATACGCTTGCAGTTTTCGCGACGTCCTATGGTTCTATTGAAGCTGTACAGAAAAACAAAATTTTCTCTGACGCAAGTTAATGAGACTAAACAAACCTGATTAAATCAGGTTTCCTTGAGCGGGTCCCAACCGCAAAATATTGAGTTCACCGCCTAAAAGTTTTCTGATTGAGTGCAAACCATCAAAAAGTTCTTTGTTTTTATTGTATTGTTTACAAGGGTGGGACTTCCTATGGCTTTAAATCTATTGTTCCTGGAAAAATCAGATATCAGCGTTTCCTTCCGAATTGTTACTTTTTTTAGCCGTCTAAACCGCAAAAAAACTCTCAGTGGGTTTCCAAGCAACGAAGGTTTCGCTCAGAAAGCTTTAACGATAGGCGCACTAACAGGGCCAAGGCCGACATTGGTGACTTTAATTGCCTTTCGAGAAATAAGGAGCATCTTATCAAAACTTGTCATTTGATGATCTAGTGGGATGCTCCAGTTTATTGTTGATAAAAATTCCAAAAATAGCTGTAAACACAGTCGAACGCATGCGCCTTGACGTTTTTCACCCGCATGGAAAAGGCAGCTGTACAAGTTTGAAATTCTTTGTACATTATGTCACTATTTATCGCATAATTTCCCTGCTGAAATAATGATGATTTTCATCAATGCGTCAGACTGACAAAGCATTAACGTGAATAACACAGAAAATTTAGAAGAGACATTTTCTTAATTTTTCAGTGTTAGCATAAAAAGGTGAGGTGTTAAAAATGACAGAGAACCCATTTTATTTCAAGTTTCGATTTCAAAGAGAGAATTGTTTGCCAATTGAGAAGCGGAAATACGTAAGGATACATTTTTCCGGTTCCTAAAACATTACATCATTCTGGGCCACAAATAAACAGCTTAAAACAATGCTCACATGTTTATCACAACACTCAGAAATCCTTGAGCGAGCTGGCATTGAAATCACAATATAGAAAGCTGTCGTTCAGAACGATTGAAAAACTCGCAACGCTTGAGCGGTGGCAGTTTTTAAAGAGGCTTAATTTTAAAGGTAAGATTTTGCGCATTTAATGCAATAGATCTCAGAAAAAAACATGTAATGTTTTTGCGCGGGAGCAGAGAACCGCCTACGTAATCGAACTGTATCAGCTTATAAACACCAGCCCAGAATTTAACCTGATTTGACTTGTATCCTGGCTGTTTTACATTTAATGCATTTTAAGTCAAGCAGCTTTTAATTCTGACAAAGAGAGAGAATAATTTCGCTGGTAGGACCGTCCAAACATATCACACCCCATATTTCAGAAGGATTTTTTCTCTCTTCAGTCGTGTATCATTGTGCAGGTTCATTCATCTCCGTGAATTTAACTGAATTGCTGCTATGAAAATAGAACATACTACTTTAAACAATTCTGACGAATTGCACTCAAAACTTTCACCCACAAATCTTCTTAAGTAGGCTAAATCATATTCCACTGAAACTTGTGTTCGTTAGCTTGAGTTTCTTTCCGGCTCTGTGAGTGTTAACAGTGACATTTCCCGAATAAAACTGACTCGTTGAAAAGAAAAACGCTAAGGAAACTGCCTTAACGCGACAACACCTCGGCAAGCCATTGGTGCCAAAGTAAATCCCAAAGTACAAAATTGCTATCCGCTTTAGTTTGAATTATGTGATAAACAGGTAGTGATGAAAAATAAAAGATTTCACTTATGATTTTAGTGCAGCAATGGTCTCGACAAGGAAGCTATTCATTACATCCTTTGAACAGGTCTTTCCACAAAATTCCTTTCAATGCGCATTCGATTTAATTTAATCAAAGGTAAAAAGTGTTGTTTTGATCTAGAAACGAACTGAAAAAGCTCTGGTTTGGATAGAAATTCTCGGCAGCAGGAAGATCCAAATTGCTTGTCGATGTAAATTTAAAAGATTTCCACTGACGTGTAAACCTTTTATTTTTATGGGTGTGACTTTAACTGGCTTTTTTTACGGAATAATAAAAAAAAAAGAAAATGTATGGACGGCTTTGCGTCGACTCCATTTTATATGACGCTCACAAAAGCCAGTATAAAATTCACGGCCGTCTCGGTCAAAATTCCCGGGAAAAACCATTTGAAAAGCAAAAAATGTATCCATCACTATGAAGTTGGAAAATATTAAACCTAAAATGAATGCAATTTAATAAATGTTAGTAGACAACAAAGAGATCCGCTTGTAATCAAAAGAAAAAAGGCAAGATTGTATTAAATTTAGTGAGTTATTGAAACTTTCTTCCCCCCTCTGAGATCAGTTCCATTCGGAAGTGATCTAATGCAATATAAACAAACCGCAATATATCAGTTGCAACACACACTTTATTTCATTCATAAAGTTCCAAGCTTAAGTCGGTAATTGTTTCCTTTTCTTATAAATCCCATTATAAATTTCCGCGAAGCTCGCCGACTTTTCACCTGTTGATTATACCGGCTTACAGACCCGACATTAGAAATCAGCCGCAAATTCCATCTGTGCGCGCCGTAATAACTCATTGTTTATGCGAATTGTAACTGGCAACTGAAATGGAGAGAGCAAGAGAAAACTAGTACTCACTGCCCTTTCAGCTCGTTACATCTTATCATATGCTTATGGCCATTTTGTTTTCGTTTTCTAGGTTTGTTCACAAGTTCTACAGCTTTCATTGCATTATGGGATTTTCAGGTATTCTCCGCCGAAACAGCAGCCGCAGACGAAGCTTCAAGCGTATTGAACCACGTGAACGCGCCGCCCAATCAAACAACGCCGGCGCTCAGCACAGGTCGGCGGATACTGATGCAGCAAACAGAGAAAAGCGCACCTCCAGGGAAATTGGTACCATGTTGAGGAAGATTGGGGATGAGCTAAATAACAGCAGACTGAGTTTAAATTCGCTCATCTAAACATGGCGCACGCGCATATTTTGCGGCTTGGACTGCCACGACAAAGCCCCACGAGGAATTTTCGTTAGGAGCAAGAAGCCTGATGAGAACAAAACAGTTCAGTTTTTCAAGGCTTTGCAGACCCGTGGTTGTCAGGAACTTGGAACAACTACTGAAATAAACTGTTACGTTGAGTTGTTGCTTTGCAAAAAGTGGAGGTTGCATTGTTTTGTGACTGATAATCCAGTTTAATCATTTCAGAGTGAATCATATCCATCACATCGTGTAAATAGCGTTTAGTAAAAAACCTAATGTTCAAAATGATTCTGATTATGTTTTTCGAACTTTTTGTTCACCTGCTAAATTTCTACGTGCACATTCAAGAATCGAGCTTGATCTGTCTTTCACCACTCCCCGTTGTAACATGATTGACAAAATATCACAATTTATATTGAAGCTGAAAGCAGTTTAGAATTGTAGTTATTAGGTTGAACCAACTTGTAAATATATACTTCTAGCAAACAAAGTAAGTATTGAGCTATACGAGAGTATCGTATGTTGTATTGGCCTCCAGGGGATAGAAGACGTCAGACACTTCAGACTACGACAAACAATACGCCTTTGAAGTTACATTCTCAGTTTGACCCAAAGTTTTCCCGATAATAACCTTCCTTCCCTTAACCAGCCCCTCCCATCCTCTTCCCTGAGTTAGCACAAAAATCCAAGTGTAACTGAAATCTATTTACTTATTGTCTGATATAGCCATCCCCTTTCATTCGTTTATCATAGAATTCGTTCCTTGATTTTAAGTCGGTCGGAAAAGAAAAAATGGCCAAAAAATAGTTGCAACAGTCGAATGGCAGAGGACAGCAACGAAAAAAGTGTTTGTTCTGAAATATTTTCCTCCCTCACGGGCAGAAAGCCTCTGTTGTGGGAGAGTGACACGTTATCTCAGTCTGTAGTTAAAGTTAAAGCTGAAAATATTCAGTATAGGAAAAGCAATGTATACATTTCAGATTGAAAACGCGAAAAATTTGGGTCGGTCGGACGGCGCTGAACGGAGAAAAAAGGGGGATGGGGATTGGCTAATTGCTTAGGCGATATTCTTCCGTAATACACACGGGCCTATTACGAGTACAAACCTGACACGCTGTCTGCTTTACAGTCGGGTGGCTAATCAAAGTATTTGTTTGATTTACCTTTTAATCATGTTTAATTTGCTTCGAAAATGAATATATTTTGGACGCAAAACTGACGTGTGTTGTTTGAATAAACCGATAAACGAGGGCAATACCAGATGTGGACTGACAACTTCTGCTTGAATCAGCTTTTTGCTGCCACATAATTAACTACTTATTAACCATGAACGTTCTGGCTTTACGGGAAAATCGCAAACCTCGGCCTTGATGTATTGACCTCGCACAAGGCTGAGATTTTCCCGTGAAGACCTCACCCTCGGTTAATAAGTAGTTAATAGTGTCTCTCCGCGTATGAACACTATCGCGTCAGGTGATCAATTTTAAACCAATCAGAATCGGCGAAAATTTAGTGGTGAACTGTAAATGCTAATAGTCAACTTCAACTTAATCTGCCATCATGCCCTCCCTCCCTACTTATCATCGCCTAAAAAAATTCGCCTGATCGCAGGTTAACTTCAACTTCGCTCAACGACGCATTGCTGTACAATGGAAGCGAGGCATCACTACGTGAGTAACCGCTTCAAATCGAGGCCAATAATGAAATCGTGGAAAATGTTCGTCCATAACAAAGAAACAGAATTCTCGATTAATTTGGCCTGGAAATGCACAGTACGAGATCAGGCTTGCGTTCACGTCGAATGCAATTAGTGGTCCTGTTAACCTGCGACCATGCCCTCCCTTCTGTAATCTGTGCACGCTGATTGACTAGCAAACAGCTGTTTCGGTAAAAAACAAAAATGCGAGTTATATTGTTTCCGTTGTTTCGCGCACGATTATCTGTATGTTGCAGTCACAATCAATGTAATAATGTACCGGTCAATTCCAAAACCGCCCATCCCCCCGGGCAATCCCGGGCATTTTACTCGCGTTAAGCTCCGTACGGTGGGGAATTTGACCCAAAATGAGGCCCGCCCGGTGGGGCATTTGACTGTCGTGTCAAAACGTCTGTCAGCGGTCGGAAACAAAAGGATTTCGCAATCCTTTGATTCAGCACATGCGCCGCGTTCACGGGACATTGCTCTTGTCGATTCCACGTGGGTTTTTCTGTCGAACTTTGCTGACGTTTTAAAATGTTTACGGTATCAATGATCAATCGCCGTATTTTTAAATATATAGAGTTTATTATATTCACAGTTGTGTTGGAGCATTCGATAGCCTTTTAAAAAGCCCGTTAAATGTGGGCTTTCTAAAAAGAACATTTTTATTGAAATTAAGAACCTCCGTACGATAGCTTTGAGAGACTTTGGATATTTCAGTTGTGTTTTTATATAGCAGATCAATCATTATCATTAAAATTGCAGTTAACACAAATCTTAATCCAAACAGTAGCCAATTGTTTATCACAGGATATGTACATTTGAATAAACGGTTTTACGCATGGAAAAAAGTTTTGCACAGTTGCTTTAACATGCCTGGAGGGTGGCTTTGACCCTCTTTGAAGCTCTAACGGGTGGGGCATTTGACCGTCTAAACTGCCAACATAGCGGGAAAGTTGACCAAAATTTTACAAAAAAGTCAACTGCCCAAGGGTTTGCGCTGCTGGGGGGATGGACAGTTTTGGAATTGATCGGTACATTAACAGTCTGTTTTGATATATTTTGGTGTGGTTTACATCATCATAAAAGATTAGACTATTTACAGACAAATTTCAAAAACCTGTTGTGCCTTCCACCTTTACAACAGCCATTTTCTAATATCCACATTTAACATTTCATTCTTGCGTAAAAGAATAAGATGCAACATAATTTCAAAAAGTACAATAAATAAATTGCCAAACTTTCACAACATGTCCAGTTACTTCATACATTTTCACAAACGTTTTTCATATTAATTTTATGAATTGATTTTCTGCAGTGGTAACCTGTGTTCTCATGTCAACCCCCATGAAATAAGTCACAGGATTATTGAGCGAACACCAGGGAAAGAGCCTCTGCAAGTGCACAGGGAAAGGATTATTTTCATATTTTGGAGAAATACATAATTCGTTTTACGTACAAATAATTCGAAAATATAGTTCTTTCAGTTTATTAGTACCATCAGTACAAGACTCTAGTGGTTTCTACAGATTTAACTAATAACCCACACCAGACAACTTGCTCTAACTTAATCAATGTAATGCCATTTGTATAAAATGCAACTGTGATCATTATAGTAACAGGGTTGTCAAAAATAAGCCGGCAACCAGCGCATTACACCGGCTATTCCGAATACTGCGCCGGCTACTCCCAATGTTAGTAGGTCAGTTCTGAGGATGATATTAGACAAATAAAATGGAAATAGCCGCCTACTTTTTGGACGGAACCTGCTACTCAAAAACCTACTGACAACCCTGTAGTAATTGAAGTCAAACATGTCGGAATAGATTCTACTTCCCGGATTGTACAGAATCATTTGATGCTTTCCTAGAGACCCTCAATTCTGTTTTCCATACTCCTTCTTCAGTCCATCCCCAACCTCTTTATTCTTGCCCTGGGGGTCCAGCTGAATAAATAATGCATTGGCAGCAACATAAGTCAATTTTCCATCTGGTGATTTAAGTTCCGCTGAAGCAAAAATCTTTCTTCCTTCGACTTTCTCTACCCATGACTCCACCATTGCTGCGGCACCAATTGGAAGCAAACTGCACAAAAAATAAAGGAAAACATTAAACCGGCCTCATAAATTTGACAGAGATCAAACCACACAAAGCACCATAATGAAAATTCCAGTGAGGAGTGGGGCTCTCAAAGACTAACCCTTTATGGGAGAAAGGGGAGTCAAACTATCAAAACCTTGTATGGTAAACTTTATACATGTTGAGAAAAAGAGGTTCAGCTTTAATGCAACATGGGTGCAAAGGGGTAAAATGTGATTACAACAAAAGACATAAAATCAAAATGTACATTTTCCTTCTGCCATTCATTTCACACAATGAAATAGAGGTTTTGCACGGGCCTAATTTGCATATATGGACCTTACAAAAATGTCAGGAGATATGAATTTTTAACCCAAACTTGGCACAGATGTGTAGTAATAAAAAACATAAAGCAGTACTAGTGGGTTTTATGATGACGACTATTTTTATAATGAAATGATTACATATGCAAATAATTTCATTACATTATTTGCATTCGTCATCAATTTGTCTAATATCGAAATAATTATGCAAAAATGTTTTAAGCAGGTTTTATTTGCACCAGTGTTTGATTGCTTTGCCCTACAAAACTCAAAGCTTTGATTGAACTCACAAAATTGATTTAGTGGCAGCCATCTTGGATGGCAGGAATTGGCAAACCCTCTATTCTTACTTTTATTGATGGCTATCACATAACACTACAGTGTAGCTGAGGGCAGAACAAACTGGTCAATAATGGTAATGATGACGATGACGATGGCGATGATGATGACGATGACGATGACGATGATGATAACAATAGTAAATAGCAATGAAAAAATACTAAACATTCAATAAATCAACTGGATGATCCTACCTTTTGTAGTTCATGGTCAAAGAAGCTGTAACACAGTGAGAGAACGACTTGTTCACACAGACACCAATGGCAGAATCCATGATCGAGGCGCTTGCACCCCCGTGGACACATCTGCCACATAACATATACATGCAAATGTATGTAATTAACATAACTGTGTTCAGAATTTTTAAGTCCAAGCTTAACAAAATATCAAGCCCTCTCCAATTTAAATGGCCAACACCACTGCCCCACTGACGCAGATGAATATATTAACAGATCTCATGAGTCATTATTTCAGTTTGTTGTCAGATCTCACTGTTATTCTTATGACTCGTTCTTGCAGCATTTTGGAGAGCCTGAAATGGCTACAAGTCAAAACAAATATGATTAGTAAAAATGTTCAGCGACACTACACACTTGCTTCCTTTTCCTGAAATACTGACTGACCATCATTTATTATAAAACCTTCAAATCGTTAGGGGAAATACATGAAAGAGGACTACGCTGAAGCTATCAAACAGGTCGTTTATTATTTACCGGTACTGTGGGAAGCAGGGTAGCCTAAAATAATTAGTGTTCTAGATCAGATAGTTCGGGTTCGAGCCCTGGCCAGGGCATTGCGTTGCGTTCTTGGGCAAGACACTTTACTCTCACAGTGCCTCTCTTCACTCAGGTGTAAAAATGGGTACTGGTGAATTTACTGCTGGGGGATAACCCTGCAATTGATTAGCATCCTATTCAGGGGGGAGTAGAAGTAACCCTAGTCGCTTCATGCTAAGGAAACCGGGATAAGCTCTGGCCTGATGGGCCACTAGGCCTCAGGACTAGAAATGTTGTAAGAAATTTGTACTCATTTTTTAACATAAATTTATTGCACTTCGTGAAGCATAGTTGGGTAATAACAACACATACCCTGGAGGTCCTTGCGTGTATGGCCCAAATTGAACCACGCCTTTAAGCCTCTGTTCCTTCTTGCTGAAGAAAAACTCATATTCGAAGAATTTACCAGGATATTCTGTGACTAATGCTTTCGTAAAGAGTCTCCTTTCACCGTGGTATATAGAACTCTTGTGTTTACACCAGTCACCACTTCCATGTTCTATTAACTCACTTGTAAGTCTTTTGTGTAATTCACAAGATTCCACAGTCCAAGTATCATTAGGAACAGATGCACTGCTTGCTTCATTGTCTCCCATTTGAACTCCTTTTTCTGCTTTGTCAATACTTAAAGTCTGTAGGAGACAAAGTAAATTAAAAATTAATATCAGCACTGTCACAATGTTGACTATATTTACCAATCTTTTAGGCTGCATTATAATAATTTTAAAATCTAAATGTTACTTTTAGTAAGAAAACTGGTAGTAACACTTTAACTTAATGAATAAGCATTTTAAATGTGCCTTATTACATTTAAATGAAACATCTGCAGCAGGTTTATTTTGCCGCATATTTCAGTTGTCATTTAGCTGCCAGGACACTTTTTATTTTTGGTTATTCAAGTTTATTAAGTTTGGTTATTCAAAACATGAAAAGCCACAATGAGCTCATTACATTAACAACAAAACAGTTCTCTGCAGAAGCTGTTCATCAGGTTTTTGCATTATTTCATGCACCTGTCGGCTGGAAAGATATTAAATGTACCAGTTTTGATAAAAAACCAATTAAAAAGTAACTGTTGTTCATATACAGCTGGCACTATCCATCAGCATACTGCCATGATGACAGTCACAAGATCACTCACAACCCTTATTTTTCATACAGCATGTTACTTAAAATTCAAGGTTTATACCACAAACCATTGCATTGTTAGGACAATTGCTACAAGCATTAAGACAGAGAGTAATTTACATGCATTATTACTCTCTGTCTTCATTGCAACAATGTGCAGCAACTTGTCCCCGTTTATAATATAATTTGTTGCAGTGACTTGTTTTAAGCCAATGATACACGGTTCAACATTTGTTGAGCAACAAATGTTGCGACAAATGTTGAACAGTGTATCATGTGATGTTGAATGTTGAAATATGCCATTCAACATGTTGAACTTTGTTGAACGTTGTTGAACAAAAATAGAGCTCAGCTCTATTCCGTTCAACAAGTTGCCGTTTGTTGAACGACTTGGGAAAATGCAAAAACGTTTCAACAAGTCGCAACGATGTTCAACATTTGTTGATCAACAAAAGTTGAAAGATGTTGAACTGTGTATCAGGCTTTAGAAGCAGTACACACACAGCAAATTTTCAAAGAGACCCGTTGCTGCGTCTTGTTGCCCAGAGAGTCCTGAGCTTAAATCTGATCTAGCTACCAGTATATATGAGAGTACATGTATGCTCTGAAAGTCCAACAAGGCTGATGGTTCAGTATTGCATACAGTACATGTATATGCCAACTCTCCTGAATTACAGACTGAATTTTGTTGTCTTCTTTACAGGTCACCAAATCTCCCAGATTGTGCCAAGGAAAATGTTTTGTACCTCGGGGGTGGGGGGACTCCCATATGAAACAGACAGGGGTGGCTCATCAGAGTTTAAGGAGACTCAAATGTTTAATAAAATTTTCAGTAAAAATACAAAGATTAAAACTGGGGAAAACCTCAAACAGGATTTGCCAATCCCTAAAAAAAGAGTTCATAGCTAACTATTTTACTTAGTTATGAAACTGTACAAATCAACAAATATAATCTAATCAATAATGTGGGTCCATGTCAACTGCCCCATGTGGGTCCATGTAATATAATCGAATTGGGGAAAGCTCATTTCAGGCTAACAAACATTCAAGGTTAACTTTTAGTCAATCGAAAACTTTAGTGCTTTACTTAAAACCCATACCTGCAAGCAACCGCGTTCAACTGAACTGAGTGGGCGAGAAACTGTGACAGTTAATGGTCTCGAAACGCAACCTTGAATAACCTTGCTCCACCGCGCCGACGCAGTTGAAATATCACCGTAACACGAAAACTGTATGAACTTTGGATTCCAAAAGGACAATTGTCTCTTCAGAGAGACATTGATTTCTGGTCTTCTCGTCGGGATTAAGGATTTTGCAGTTCCCCCAAAACAAATGATACGCGACAGGCGCTGAAAGGTCACGCGAAGTGCGGAATGTCCCATTTAAATCGCGATGTGTGCAGTGCTAAAACGGCGCAAAACACAATGACGCAAAGCCACGGTCACCTGCATTAAATACAAGATAGTCAAAAGTCCAAGCCGGTGTAAAATAATGCACTTATTTCATCAGCATACCACAGCACATTTCACATTTGTTGTTTGCTTTCTGTTGCGTGACACTAAGTCATTACGTCATTATGACGTTAAATGTAATGCAAGTCTAAAAGTCAGCGGTCTTCTTCTTGGTTACCATGACAGTCGAAGACAGTCAACCATCTCAACTCCTACAGAAAGCAGAGAAAAGGGCGAGAAAAGGACATTGTGCGATTGAGTCGTTTTACATTTCCCTCTGTGATTCATCACAATGAGCGTACGGACATACAATCCTTCTGTTCTGATTGGAAATTGGAATGAAGATGTCTGTTTA
The DNA here is from genome assembly GCA_947652115.1 of Blastomussa wellsi. Taxonomy (NCBI): domain Eukaryota; kingdom Metazoa; phylum Cnidaria; class Anthozoa; order Scleractinia; family Plerogyridae; genus Blastomussa; species Blastomussa wellsi. The sequence continues at coordinate 30,351,339 of OX393563.1, read as the reverse complement.
GAAGAGGTTTGTGTGTTTGAACTTGCAATGCCAGCGCGTGTATTAAATTCGGGACTCCGTATGAATGTTTTGCCGATTTTCTGCATTAACACAGGACAAGCTAAAAGATTTTCTTGAGAAAAAAGAAAGCGGTGAGCTACTAATTCAAAAAGCCAGCAATCTCCTTCAAAATATACTTAAAAAGGTAAGAACATGAGTTCTAATTTGAATGCACCTATCAATGTAAATCCCGCGGGAGGGAGTGCGGGCATACACGTAGGTGAGGGATTTGACAGTAGTTAACGTCCCGTAGCGGGGACTTTTGACCGTTTTATTGGCCTTTCTAGCAACATTTTATTGTCTTTTAGTGACTCTTTTGACCATCTACAATTGCCGTGGGGCCGGGCAATTGAACAGAAAATCTCAGCTCAGTTCAAACCCCCCACTTCTGCTCGCACTCTCCCCCCCCCCCCCCCCTGCGTGATTGAGGGAATCCCATATGAAAGGATCAGAGACCAAAATCTAGGCCATCAACTAGGTTTTGTTTTATAGGGCTGCCCCCTTGGAGGGGAGGAGTGCTGCTGGGGCTTTGAAGAGGCGGTACCCACCTATCGTAAGGCTTAACAGGATTGGCTGGAAAAACAAAAGAACAAACAATGGAAACAATGACCCAGCCCTTTAAACAATAGAGGTGTGTGATACAGGGAGCGAATGAAATTACAGGTTACGAAGAGGTGCGTGGCTTATGGCTTTGAAACCCTAACCCTGTTTAGGACAACAATTATGGTAAACACATACCCAGTTTAGGACAAAGGGTACTGTATTTTGTGCTATAGCGCTATACAATGTATTATCTAGTCCTGAAAATGATCGAATGTTGATTGATGACCAGATAACTAAATCCTGGTGAATGTTTCTTGTTCCATGTAATTTGCCTAAAACTCAAGTCATCTTGAAGCCATACCTTGTCTGGGATGGGCCTGGCCAGCCCCCCACTTTAAGTGATTAGAGGGGTTTCTGATGATCAGCAGCCTATCCATTTCATATCAGAGTACCCCTTCTCTCCTCCACTATCCTGTGAACCTGACTTACGTGTAAAACCAAATTTAAAAACTTTGAGGTAAACAAACCTGAGTACTTGAGAAAAAGACTTTAAATTTTCATTTACTTTTTTTATTCATCTGCAGATCAACTTGTCAGTATCCCATGATGGATGTCTTCACTTTGGCGACACAGTTTGTATCTATAATCCATCTACAGAGACCACACTTTCAGCAAATATGTCAGAAAGCAAAATGCATGAGGAAAAGAGACTAGTTGGACCATGTGATGTGTCAGCATCAAAAATTGTGGATCCTTGCATTCGAAATACTTTTGTCATTGGGTAAGTAATAATTTACATGTAACTGTTGTGGTTTAATTTTGAAATTATCTTTGGTTTAAAATTTTTAAATCAGTTTGGTTTTCATTTCTCGTTGTCTCATGCTGATTAGCATAATCTGAAACAAAGGGAAATCAACATCAAACTGGTTTAAAAAATTTTAAACGAAGGGTAAATTTAAACCACAACATAACCATTTCTTTGATTTGATATATTAGTTAATTGCCCCCACAGGCTTCTGGCCCAGAGGCCGGAAGCCAAGGAGGCATCATAAGATTCCCCGCATATGGTAAGAAGTTGAGGTGCTTCAGAGACAGAAATCTCAATTTTTGTGAATTCAGTTCGCAAGGGATCTATGAAATGCTTACAAAGGATCGACGGAACGTTCAGAATCAACAACATGTTTGTAAAGCGGTATTGGGTAATTTCGCTAAGAGGCGAAGGGCTCGCCAAAATAGCAAAGTTGCATGGTCGTTATTCGGCTGAGAGTCAAAGAAATTTGCAGCTTTACAGTAGAATGGTTGATTGAACTGGAGCACATGTATGTGATTGTTTTCAATGCGTATGATTAGTCGAGATTTGTTTCTGTGAAGCGTGTCAAGAGTTGAATGCAAGTGTGGAATATCCGAGTGTTCACGAATTGGTCTTACATTTGAGTTTGAGGAAGTTCCTCTGCATCAATAGTTGTGTGAATTCAATGACTTTTATGACTATGACTACGCGCTTGTTCCTAGTAGGCTGGCCATGAATCAGAAATTAAAACCTTCACATTACAAATATAAAGACAGTGAGCTGAAAGGCTTGTACACTTGTTCCTAGTAGGCTGGCCATGAATCAGAAATTAAAACCCTCACATTACAAATATAAAGACAGTGAGCTGAAAGGCTTGTACATAATGGGCTTTACATGTGCATTAGTGACCAGATAAATTAAGCTAAAATAGTCTTTGGTCACTTAATATTTGATTACTTATTTAATTGCCAGGCCAAAACCAAATGGTGAAGGAGTCCTGAGATACAATGAACCATTCACACTAAGCACTTTGCCAGGAGTTGGAGGGGAGGTAAGAATATTTATATTCATAACTGTTTTATTAATAATAATTATTCTATTTTATTATATATGTCTATGATTTTTTGTATAAATCTTTCATCAAAGATATAGATACAGTAAAAACCTGCAAGTAAGAACCTGCATTTTTCCAAGTTAGGCTTAACAGGTTCTTACATAAATTAGGGTGTCTAACAAACATTTAGGCTACTTAGGTTCTTAATTGTATTCTTATTTTCTTAAGAAAATAATTTCAGTTGCGGTGTAAGCTGTAAATTTAGTGGTATAATTTACTTATTGAAGTAGAGGAAGGAGGGGGGTCTCTTTTTTGAGTGTGGTTCACATTATTTTATAATTTGGAGATATCAGCTCCTAAGATAGTGGAGGTGACAGGGTGGGGGGAGGGGGTGTGTTCCCACTTCCTGTATCTATTACTTTGAATTCTATTGAAAAATCTTATGCAATGTTGCAATTTTTGCGATTTCTCTCAGTCCCCATCACCTTGGGGATCCCACTTCCCCCATCTTCTCCTGCCTCCTGTACTCCTCTGAACCCTCTGTTCTCCTAGGCTCCTACCCCTGTACTCCTCTGACCCCCTGTTCTCCTAGGCTCCAACCCATGTACTCCTCTGACCCCCCCTGTTCTCCTAAGCTCCCACCCCTCTACTCCTCTGACCCCCCTGTTCTCCTAGACTCCCACCCCTGTACTCCTCTGACTCCTCCTGTTCTCCTGGGCTCCCACCCCTGTATCCTCTGACCCCCTGTTCTCCTAGGCTCCCACCCCTGTACTCCTGTTTCCTTTCAGGCAGCTGTTCTTTTTGTATCAACCTTTTACTGGTGCATCACAATAGGCACTTTGAATGTTTGAAATTATGATAATTGAGTGCATTTTGATTAATTATTGTCTGGTGTGTCATAAATTAGCTGAGGTACTGTTAAAACGAGCTATTGAAAATAAGCTAATTTGAAAGGCCTTTAAAATTGAAGAAAAATGGCATTTTCCTTTTTTTGATATCTCCTCTCGTTCCAGAGATATTCAAGATTTTCGAATTATGCAAATTAGGTACTGATTCTAATAAGCTTATTTTTCAATAGCTCGTTTTTTTCATTTCATAGGCACTTTAATTCATTCTTTTGATTTTCATGTGTTGCAGCTCAAACTGATGAGTGACAGAATAACATTTAACGAATGTGCAAAGAAGTCCAGGCAGCAGAAAGTGACTCTGAATGAAAACACAACTTTCATGTCTCATTGGTAGGTACAGAGGTATTTGGAATATTTTATTTCCCTGGATGACCACTTTGAGGTCGTTGGTTGAAGTATGGGCGATACTTGACCCATGTTTGGGTATACATGTAGGGGTGCCCTGGGGTTCAGTACCCTGACCCTGTTTAGAACAAAGGAAAACGATCTTAACGACCTAAATGATGACTGATGACCGGCTATATTATTTTGGATTGCTCAAAACTCGACGATAGTGATGAAGCAATACCCAAACTACATGCAAACATACTGGCAAGTTTTTTCAAGTTTGTCGTTTGTAATGGGTCTGTATTTTTGTCATTCGAAGCAATCCTTGTATAATTTCGGGATTTTATTACTCCGCTGGTACTTATTTTATCGTTCCTCGGCCCAAAATGGTGAATTTGAACGATTTGGAGGGTTTTGCGTTGACGTGGAGCAACAGTCAACGCAAAACCCTCCAAATCGCTCAAATTCACCATTTTGGGCCGAGGAACGATAAAATACAATACCTGAGGTAAGTTCACTTTTATTTCAACCAAAAAAATGGAATGACAGTCAATACTCAAGACATTAAAGCAACTGTGAAACTGTATCACAGCCACATCACTTAAAAGCTCAGCATCCACACCATGATATAGAAATATAGAGCTGAGACCCCACCCCTCACGCACACCCGCCCGAACACAAGTCGTCGGACGTTGGACATGTTGATCATCAATCCCGTCGTCAAGTTGAAAAATTATATTTTGATGAAGTACATAAATTACATACAACTGTACAGAGATCCGTGTACTTTTTTCTCATTTTGTCTTTGCTTTTGTTTTAGGAGAATTCTTTGCTTTGACCCTCAGCAACGCCTAGAAACAGAAGGAATGCCTGTCCCGGTAAGTGTTCCTGCAAAAGTTTTTTTATCGCTGTGTGAAAACCAGATAGAAGCGACTTTTTCGAGACTTTTTCTCCTGATCACGCTGCGATCGTCTCGTGAGACTGCATCACGCGTACACCCTGACTTGTGTGACTGGCTTGCATGAGCTGAGCAAACAAAAAACGCTTGCTTCAGTTTTTTTATGGCGTTAACTTTCGATTTAGGGAAGAAGGAAACATATTTCTACGAGTGCACTGAAAGTTGTCCATGAAATGACTAAACGATTGAATGAACAAACGTAGTTATCACCATCTCTGGAAGCTGGGATCTTCCACTGTCGACTTCCCTGTTGGACCCTGAATGGCGGATTTAGGTCCATTTACATGAAGTTTTCTTTCTTGCATCATTTGTTTCAAGTTTCACCTATTTTTAGAAGCTTTGTCAGCTGAGGCTGTAGTCTTTCAAATTTTTGGGAGAGGCGTGAAAATTCACCCATAAGTATGAGCAGGCGAGAGATTGAAGTTTTCGACCCACAGGTGTGGGAATTAGCAGGTATAATATTTGTAAAAGGGGAAACTCAGATAAACAAAGAAACAACAACAGATCATTTGCATGGCATTCCTTTACCCCTGCAGATTAACAGCAATTCATGCAGCCGCATTATTTTTTTCACTCTCCAATTAATTTTTTTTTTTGGTTCGACAGGCTAACACTAAAATCATTCTCAATCACGTGAAGACTAATCAAAACTTAGCCGCTCTCTCGCAGTTTTCATTCAGGTATGTACATATATAATAAAAATAAATCATACAATCAATATTTCTCTATTAATTAGACCAAAACGTAATTACTTTGGCCAATCACAAAGACAATCCAGCGGACCAATCAAAACTCGAAGTTATTACACGTAGCCGACACAAAGCGCGGGAAAACATGCGCGCGAGTTACGGTTGGTTTTCGAGTTCCTGATTGGTTGAAAAAGTGGCGTGATATATTTAAACCAATCACTAAGCGAAGAGATGTAAAACCAAAGCAAACGCAGAAATTACTTTCGACACTGAAGTGAAAACCGCTCTAATAGGCCATTTCCGAGTTCGCTTTTGCCTCAGTGTCAAAACGAGTCTAAGTGCGAAACCATGGCATTAATATGAAAATAAGCTTTACCTGCATCGTCATTCTCATGCAAAGCACGTCATTTTCTTATGAATAGTTTCGCACTTAGACTCGTTTTGAAACAGAGGAAAAAGGGAACTCTCTCTATTGTTAATTAGCAAGGTTGAATCATGGCTTTGCTTCCTTTTTCATAAGAACGCCATTTGGTAGAGAGTTTGAAGTTGCGGCCAAGACAGAAGTAGACTCGCACAAAGCGGAGACAGCATGTAATCACTGGGTCTTTAGAATGCGTGAGGTGCAAGACGCGGCGCGAGAGCACGAGCTGGAGCGAGAACAGGAATTTAAAGACCTTCTGACAAGACAACAAGCTGCTGAGGCAGAGGGTGGCCCCCCTAAAGATGAACTACCTAATGCATCTGAAGAGAGTCGGACCGGAGGGGGCGGTCAGCCTTCCCAATAAGAACTTAACCCCACCCTAATAACCCGAGTGTACGATTTATTATTCTATGAAGAAATTTATAAATTCTAACCGCTGTAGATACTGTAATTCATTAAAAAAACCCGCAATTTGTTGTCTTTTTTTAAATGTAAATTTAATTAAATAACCTAACAAGAAATCAGTTCAACAATGTGACTCTTTTGTACATTGCAGCTCCATGAGGCAGTTCGTGTTTAAAGTTTTGACTGCTTAAAATAGTCATATATGTTAAGTAATTTCACTTTTTTCCGATTTGAGAACTTGGTGGCAAATGAAAGCAGTGACATTAATATGAATTTCTTTAGCCTTGTTTCCTTTGTCAGAGTACCCTATTGCCAGATCAGAAGAATTTTTAACCTCGTTCCCAGGGTCTCTCTCTTCCCGCCCCCTGGAACGAGGTTGAAGAATATCAAGTTATAATATTACATTTATTTTACAATTTGTGTTTATAGAAGTTGCTTGCAGGCCTTCAGGATCGATTTTCGTTTACAACTTCCTGTAATTATAATGCGACCAGAGCCGGCGAAAATGCTAGAGGCCTTTAGGAGAGGGGTGAATAGGGGTAGGTGAATCCGCCAATCCGTGCTAGTTTCTGGCCAAATCCGTCAATCCGCCACTATTTTCGTTCAAATCCGCATCCGCATTCCTTGAAAACTTTCTTTGTAATAGTTTCACTGAAAGGGCAGTAGATATTTTTTTCGGTGAAAAAAATTCAACAGGTTTCGTTTCATTGCCGTTTTTGCGGCAATTCTAATGTGAAGCGGTGGTTTGGGTCTCGTGCAAACAGAAAATGGACTAAAGAGAACATTGAGACCAGGGCTGAAGACACGCCAAGGCCACGATACGAACTTCATGGCATGCAGAGTCCGGAATCCGAGCTAAAATTATCAGCTAATCCGTGATCCACTGCAATATCGAAATCCGCGAATCCGCATAATTTTTCGCTGAAATCCGCAATCCGTGTACTTTTTAAGGCTAAATCCGTTGATGCGCGAAATAATTCACCCCCCTCCTTTGGAAACATGATCCTATATTGTAAAAAGATAATAGACCAATTCCGATATATTAATATTCTAACATGTCACCGAGGCTTAAGGGAATAAAACAAAGGATTTTGCATCGAGGCTTAGGGATGAATAAATAATTTCTTTTGTTTTATTCCCCTAAGCCTCGGCGCCATGTTAGAATTTTAAGATATCGGAATTGGTCTATTGAAATTCACTCGATTGTCTGTGTCCTTTATTGCGAGCTCTGCCCCTGGGTCGGGAATTTGAATTTTGCGCCATCTTGAAAGACCGAGAGAACCTGGAATGAGTCGCCGCGCAAAGGATCTTCATTGCTTTTTCCCGCTGTTTTGGAGTTTTTTTTCGCTATGAGCAAACGAAAGGTAAGCAAATTTGTTTTATTTTTCCGTACATCTAGGCCATCGCTTCTTTTAGTCTATTCTCGTATTTTTACAAGTGCAAACGCCCTAGTTTCTTTTATTTTTTCTGGGATAGCTTTCTCTATGCGGTTACATCTTCAATTCTGACTTGCAGCCTGTCAAACCATCCCGATTTTGATTAAAAATCCCGATACCCGACCAACATGCGATCGGGTAAGGAAAAATCCCGATTTTGACATCCGTTCTGTATCTTTTTAAAATTGTCGTAATGCTTACAAGAACACGAATAGAGTCCAGGGTGCATTCAGAGTAGGTTACGCCGAAGATCTTCGGCGTGGGATTTGAAATTTTGCGTTGTACTGGCGTACGATCAAGGAGTTTAGCGGGTGACAAAGGCAATATTTGGTGTAACCTTTAGGCGTAACTTTACATTTTTGTGGTGTCCATTTGTCTTATAATTATTCTCGTACCTGGGACTCTGGGAGCAGGTGCATTTCCCGGCGAAGCGGCGTGGGATTTTTGCCGCTTGCCAGACGTTTGGCGTGGAAGTTCAAAACCCTCGGCGTATCTTCAGCGTGGGATTTATGTGGAATACACCCTGGAATAGAGTTCACTTCACTCTGCTTTCCTTATAAAACAACAATTTACCGAACATTCTGGTCGACATAAATTGTCGTCCCAGAACGCAAGAAATGGCCTTTTCGAGTTTAAAAACTTTCAAAAGTTTCTCCCGATTTTTCATATTCAAATGGTTGGACAGTCTGTATTCATGAGTTACTCTTCGGGAATTTGACATTCACTGGGTGCCAAGGGGTGGGGAATTTGACTCTGGCTTCCATGAAAATGTCAAAATTCCCTGGGCCTTCTTGTCTCTTGTGCCGATTTTGAAGCCATTCTGACGCCGTTTAGTGAAGTTATTCGAAATCGTTGTCTCTCCTTCTAAAAGTTTCCCAGAAAGCGAATGAACCATCATTTGAAATAAGAAAAACGAGGTAGGTGCGATATCGCCGGTAGATCGTTCATTGGATATTTATAGGGTATATATTTCCACACCTCCGATATATATAGATTTGATCAGTACAAATATATATATATATATCCGATGTTGATTAATATCGCGATATTATCACGTTATTAGAATCTACTATAGTCCGCTTCTAAGATGCCCCATTCCTCTTATCACCTTCCTCTTTCCCGAGTGCGATTATATTGGATAATATATAAATTTAGCCAAGGCTAAAAGAGAAGCTCCACTTTTCTTGCTGATTGGCGATGATTTGTGAAAATACTCGTAAAAAAATAATAAAAGGAAAAATAACAAAGTGAAAAAGAGAATAATTAATAATTCGAACTAGCTTAGTTGGGAAGGCAATTGCCTTGCGATGACGAGGTAGCGAGTTCAAACTGCCCCTCTTAATTGTTTTTTCTCCAGTGACAAAACGAAAGTAACATCTTTATTTATTCATTTTTCAGCAAGGACATAATAATTATAAAAATAAAAATTAGATCGGACCAGGAAGAAGACGCATTGAACCAGTAAGTTTTCGCGCCTCGGACGAATTAAAACCCAACAACTCAATTTAGACCTCAATGAGGACTATTGTGGTCGTGTGATATTGGTCACCGAGTACGCACGCGCCCGCGATACATGCCGCTGGCCATGATGAGCATTAAAAAAGCAATATTAGTATGAGGATCCGCTTGGTGGCGCTATTCAGCATCACGATAGTATCAGGTTATATTTAGAATCAAGTTGAATACACTTAGATTAATTCCCCCTTCGATCCTCTTCCTGAGTGCGATGATATTGGATATTATCGCAATATTATAATTGTCTGATTATCTACTGTACACCATTCGCAGCCGTAAAATAGCGTGAGCGTGAGAACAGGCTAGAATAGTTTATCCAGCTTCGTTCTTCCCGACACTGAACTGGTTGAAGTGAAAGAGTCGGATCCACTTGAAAAGGTTTGGAAGACTTGGAACTTTTGAGTCGCATATGTATCGTCTCACGAGTCCAGCTCGAACCCGAGTCATGTTCGAGTCACGAGTCAAGTTTGAGTCAATATTTTTTCGCCTTTTCTGGTGTATTCTTCCCAAAATCGCAACCTGAAGGATCGTTCGTTTTTAATTGTTATCGTTTCTTATTACTTCTGCGACATTTTGTTTGGCAATTATATAGGCAAAGGATATTACTGAAAGAAAGAAAAGGCGTAAAAAATATTGACTCGAACTTGACTCAGACAATTCGAACTTTTAGGACTTTTAGCTTAGTGAACCACCAGCCTTTGAAATGAATACTGTTCGATATCTTAACGTTTCAAGAATAATCATATTGACAATCATAAATTCTATAATTATTGTACTCTTTTTCTAAAAACTCTCATGAAATCTAGACTACACCTTCTTTCCTCAAGTCATAGGGTGCACTAATATCGAACCGTATATCAGTCGAAAACAATCTCACAATGACTGTATAAAAGTTAATCTATGGATAGATTCCATTCGATTATCAAGCACCTGGTTCTTTGAGCCTGTTTGTTAAATTTTTGGTAATTATTGTACTCTTTTTCGAAAAACTCTCATGGAATCTAACACCTTTCTGCACTAATATCGAACTCATCAGTCGAAAAAAATTTCCCGGTGACTGTGTCTATGGATAGATTCCATTCGATTATCAAGTTCGTATTTTTGTTAAATCACGCTAATACCTATGCACCCCTCCCCCCCCTTCCCATAATCACATACAGTCAGAAATATTCACTGGACTCCGACCGAATCGAACGCCTCGCTCAAATCTTCTGAGAGTATTTGATGGCTGTCCCTTGGAAATGCCGAGCAATTGGAAAAGATATTGTAGCTTTGTAGGGGACGAATTTTCCAAAACAAATCGCCAGGTCACTCGACACTCTAATGGTTAAATTTCTCTTTTGGTTTGCGAACAAAGTGAGATTTGGTGGTGAGGAACGTCGTCGAACGACCACGATCTGGTAGACAAGAAGGAAGCGAAGTCTACTAGAAAAATGCCTACGTTTGAGAAATTTGACGAATATAGTGAAACGGAAGCTTGGCGCCATTACATTGAGCGGTGAAAACCTTCTTTTGGGCCAACGAAATTACGGATCCTGACAAGGAAAGATCCATCTTTCTGGTTAGTGTGGGAGCCAAAACCTACAAACTTAACTACACTGATGATATGAAGTCTGCTCGTTCCGGAAAATCCGCAGCTATGGGGATTTAGCGAAAACACACAGAACCATTTTATGCCCAAGCCTTCAACCATTGTAAACCGTGATCAATTTCATTTTGGGCGTCATTTCGACATCTACACGGATCGGATCACAAACCACGTTTGGGATTGTTCAGCCCTGAGCGAAACACACCTTTGAATGGCCTCAAACAGGATGCAACGCTGGGCATTGCGCACGAATATGAGCTGCATTATCGCCCGGGTGAACAAACTGGCATTGCAGATGCTCTTAGTCGTCTACTCCTCCAGGATGCTCCAGAGACCACGTCGGTCGCAGGGGACATTGTACACCTTCTAGAGACCATCGCTACCAGCCCAGTGGACTCCGCTAAGGTGAAGTTGTAGACAGCCTATGATCCAGTGCTTCCCAAGTCCTTCAGTCAGTCCTTCAACGATAGCCCTTGGTATTCGAAGATGAAGCCCTGAGCCCTATTTTGCTAGAAGGAAGTGGTTAGTTTTACACTTTGGCTATCTATTGTGGGGATCCCGGGTCTAGATAAGTCCTCAGGGAAGAGAGGAAGTGTTGAATGTCCTGCGTGAGCCCCTCCCAGGGATTGTAAAGATGAAGCGCCCAGCTAGGAGCTATGTGAGGTGACCGAAGATGGACTCACATTTGAAAGAAAAAGTGAACAGTTGTTACCTGCAAAATCCACCAAAACTGCACACCCTTTTCACTGTTGCACCCTTGGGAATGGTCAGGCCGTCCGTGGTATCAAGTATGATGTAGATTGTGCGAGTCCTTTCATGGGCACTTGATGCTCATCCTTATCATTGTTCAGTGCAGATTCTAAATAGATGGAAATTCATTGTGTGAATTCTGCAACGTCCAGCACTACCATTGAAAAGCTAAGGACAACCTTCACATGGTCTCCCAGAGATTGCAGTGTCAGACGATGGGTCCAATTTTGTGAGCAGCGAATTCAAGTCATTCCTACAGAAAAGTGACATCAAGCACATTACCTCTGCTCCCTATCATCCATGTTTTAAATGATTTCGTGAAAGGAGATCGAACTACGTTGAGTTCTAGCCGTGTAACTCGGAGTTTGTCTGTGTCGTTTATGAGTGGCCAGAATAACTGTGCCAATTAAATTCGTCGTATTAGACTCGCTCAATCAGAGATCGTCTTTTATCTATATGCATCTACATTTGAATCATCTGGTGCCGTGAACAGTACCGCTACGAACAATCTTTGCTCAAAGATTTACCGTGTATGAGTTTGCAATAATGACATTAAAATACAAAACACTACAAAAACACACTAAAAGGGAAAGAAAACAAAAAAGTACATAGAGATTACTTCCATCAACATACGTAATACTAATTTACAATATCATTACTTACATATTTACATTATTAGCTTAATCATTAGTTAATTATATGTGAGAAGGCTAAGAAATATAATAATTACTTCAAGTTAATCTTTCTATTTTCCATTGTATTTTTAAATTATTTATCAATTGCGTGCAGTTAGGAGGCGTCACATTAATTTTACAACCTACATACCTTTTATTAATCAGGATGAGACGTTCTAGTCGGCGTCTGAGGTTGTCATTTATAAGACCAAGGATATATTTCTGCATCAGAATTTGCTCAGCGGAAAGGTTTATAAGAGTATTATGGGACACATTAAACCATGATAAGAAGGTAGACCAAGGTATACTCCAGTGAATCAGGGTTCTTACACTGATCACAAAGATCACCATTTCTGATTTTAAATTTCTTAAGTTCTTTGTTGGTTACCGTGTATAAGTTACCATTGCCGGCAGCTTCACGACACAGAGCATCTCTGAAAGAAACAGGAAGTTTCTGACCTTACAAACATTCCAACCAAAGCGCACGGAAAGCATTTTCATAACTAAGGTATCAAACTTCACGATCCAGTACAGTCGATCCAGGAAACCGTTCAGACCTCTGACCCCGTTTATGGAATCAGAAACCTTAATTCTGTGTTCCAAGATGGGCAAATCACTTAAATGAACACTTTTCAGAGCGAACTAGTTTGAAAATACAACGGCTATCAAAGCAGCAAACACAGTAGGGATTCAGTGTAGGCTTTTACATTCATTCATTCACACTTTGCTGGTATGTGTTCATGGCCTGTTCCAGAAACAAACAGCAAGCAAACAAACCACAAACAACACAAACTCAATGTTGGAAAGAAATGTGGTTCGGTTGTAAGCAGCGGCGAGCGCTAGCATTGCGTGATATCCGGAAAACACGGCTGCGAAGGACACAACTTAACGCTTCGTATATTGCTAAAAAATATAGTTATGCTAAGGATCACCTAAGTGAAAATTGTCTTATGTTTCGAACTCTACTGAGATGTTTGTTAACACACTAAAAATAAGATCGTATCACTGTTGAAGCTCAAGCATTGCTGGCGTCTGTAACTTTGAAAGATCCCACTTTGAATCGTGTGAATAATACAATCATGATAAGAGGAAAACAGATTGGATTATATTTTAAATGCGAAAAGCTTTTGCGTGCTGTCGTTGGTTGCGTGCCGAGTTACCTCACGCGATCTGGAAGTTAATTAATTTCAGTCACGCCAGACAGAATATCATGATAATTTTGAGGATGACAATCTCTGATTGTTTAGAGAAATTCGCAGCCTTAAAACACTGAGAGCGTACGAACAGGCTAATAGTCTATAATTTTAGCTTCGTTGTCCCCGACACTAAATTGGTTGAAGAGTCACGTCAACGTACTGAGGTTTGGAGCTTTTGCAATATTCTACTTAAACTTCATTCAGACAACGTGCACACTAAGCCGGATAGATTTGAAAACGTAACCTTTTTCTCCGGGTTGGCCTTCCGTCCACACTAAAACGGCGCCGGTGGAGTTCTTGGCTGGTCACCGAAAACGGAATGTTTTGAAAGCTTTCCAAACTGGATAAATTTGAAACGCCGGCTAAAGGTGTCAGTGTCTTATTGTGGTCGACAAAAACTCTGAATCACAACAGTCGAATTAACGTGGATCAGATAATGTGTGTATTTAAGCGTTTCTGGGGAGACAGCGTTTCAATATCTATGGAGAAACAATTTCAAAGGGGTATACTGTGGATAGATACCATTTTACCATCATCCATCGGGGCGAAAACACCGTTTTCAATTTATCGGCTTAGTGTGGAAGTAGTCCCAGTTAAGTAGATACTGCTGAAATACACAGCTGGTCCCACTCAATGACTGGCACGGAAATATCGTAAGCTGCATGTTAAAGGTCCAATCCATAAAGGCAATGGACATAGTATTTAACGTTCAGGTGTGCACTAACCGTTATTTACCGCTTAACGGAAACGCGTGTGAAATTAACAGCCTAGACGCATATGCGAGAGCAAAACTGACCAACGTTTCAGTAACATTCACAGAAAATAGAGTACTGTTGTTAAACAGTAAAGACCATGAAAGTTCTTTTCTATACAGAAGCATACACGCACCACTGGTTGTTATAAAATTGCGCTTACCAGAAAATTAGGCTAAACAGATAAACAGGTTCTTACAGGCTTTCTTAAGAAAAAAGCGACTCATTTCGAGAGGTTTGGATAGAGCAAATACCGTGCGGTTATTTGTTGTTGTGTTTATAAAGACATGTTATTTATTTGAATGATATTTCTAGGCTTGTGGGTCATTTCCGTTACTTTGTGAAGATCTTATTCCTTTGATTTATAAACTTTTAGTTTTGACTCTACACTTTGACTTTCTTTTTTATAAGAATATTGTTTTTCTGGCCCAGGCTGAATAGTCTTATTTTTCTGCCCATTTTCGGCTGAGAATATTCTTATGAATATTTTTATATTAGGAATTTATCATGATACTTCTGTTTAGTTCGTGTCTTTTGTATGCATACCTTAAATATGTATTTCAGTACCATTCATAGAACTATAGACCGATCGTTTATTATGTCTCAGGGGGATGGGGTGTAGTGTTTCAAAACTGACCCCTCCCAAAACAGTCTTATATAAAAATTATAGCACCCCCTCCCCCCTCACTTCATGCTTCACAAGCCAGCGAGAATTTTTCCTTCATTTTCTGGTTCAGTTATAAAACCTGTTAGACTGCCGTTTCTTTGTCATAAAATTTGACCCCCGTCACTGTCCTGGTACTGTGAAAAACTTACCCCCCCCCCCAAGAGGGGCTTGTTTTAAAAATGTACCCCCCCTCTAAAACCACCGCCCCCACTGGGACGAAATAAACGATCGTTCGCTAGCCTTGCGCAATGACTATAGTGTAGGTTTTTATCGTTTTATTGGCTAGTTTTGCCGTTTGGAGAAAGAAAATTGTATTGCATTCATTTGCACATTTTCAACACAAAATTATATTCTTTTCAAAATGTCAGCCTTACTTGATAAAATACGAACCCAAGGCCCGCGCAGAAAGATTTTAAGTGGGGGGGGGGGGGGGGGGGCTGAAACGCGTGAGCCAAGTTCGGGGGGAGAGGGAGAGAAAGCTGGATGCCTTTCCTTTCCGCATGAAAATAACCAACTAAAAACGTTTTAAATACCGTTTGATATTAATACAAACGTTCAACGCTTCAAACGCAACTGATAATTTTAAAGTACCGAACAGACCATAGTAAACCAAATGATTTTCGATAAGGGCTTCTTTGTTCGTTATTACCGCAGGATTGAATGTCCCTGAATGACCACTGCAACATGGGGCGTAGCGTGTTTTTTTCGTCTGGGGCACATTGATGGGAACCTTTCCGTTTCACCGAAGGTGCTAGCCACTGGGGGTGGGGGTCGGTTATTTTTAGGGCCTCGGAAATCCCATTTCCCATGGTTTCTAGGGGGAAGTTTCATAAATCAAAACATACAATGAATAAATTTATATAGTGTTTTTTAGATTTCCGAGGTACACACGTACGCTTACCTCGGAGGTCGCTATTGTCGCAAAAGAGAAACGCTGTTCCACAAAACGTTTGACAAAACTGTTCACTGACACGTTAGACGTTATATCCTAACACGAACTTTCCTCACCATGTTGAAGAAAATGAGATGATTGTACGAGAACGAGCTAAAAGAGAAGGAAAAATTTCAGAATGTACAGTAATCCATCACTCGACAATGAATGTTACGTTTATCGCGTAATTTAGGTCTTTTCCTAACAGGTCCTCTTGTTGAGAAATCCAGTTTTTGTGAAGTAATAGCCGACAATTGACAACTTAAAATGTTTTAGACCGGCAGAACTTTGCCGGCACACTTGCCTGTTCTACGTCGCCGCCTTGTTAAAAAAATAGTGATTCTCGTCCGTTTTGTCCTCTTAAAATCTTAACAAAACTTATTGTTGGCGCTCACAAGCAAAATGCGTTATGTTCTCAGCAATTTTGTTTCTCATTTTACCTTTTCATTTATGACTTCCTTTATTTTTTCAGTCTGTTATTATCATTTTTACCGTAAAAAGTGTGGGGGGGGGGGGAGGGGGAGCTTTACACGGTCCCTGGAACCTCCTTTGAAATTTTAGCCTAAACCGGTTCATATGTAAACGGGGTCTTAATCGAAAATTTTAGCGTAACAGGTTTTTACTATACGCCATAGACCAATTTCACAGTTCTGTTTTTTTTTTCACTTTCTCAATTTGATTACAGAACAATAATGCCCTGGTTAAACGGAAAAGGTTTACACTTGATACTCGTTTTGACCTTCAAGTCTTTAAGTTAATGCGACTATTAATATTATCTTCCAGGAAAATGTCTGAAGAAACCGATCTCCTTTCCCTTCTCCCAAAACGACCACCCGTGGGTTCACGTCAAGCGATAGCCATGGCAACAAACCTGTTCAACCTTAACATTGAAGATCCTACTTGCGTCAAAGAATTAGCCAGCTACGATGACAGAAACTTTTTTATGCGAGGATCCTTGATGAGAGAGGAAAAAGAAATGGGAAAGGCTGAATGCAAAGAGTACGTGCTCAAAATTGTAAGCCACGCGGATTCAAACCATGAATGCTTAATACGGGTTCAGTGTAACGCCACGTTGTTTCTCGAAGCACGTGGCTATATATGCCCCACTCCAGTCCCTTCAATTCTTGACACAGATTTTGTTAAGTGTAAAATCCCAAAATACACTAGAGTTCTCAGTGTTGAATTGGAGCCCGCTGGTGTTTCCTTGGAAACTGATAGTGCTGCCCTCGATTCCGACATGTACAGCAGTGCTTGTGAAAGCCTTGGTAGTGTCGACAGTGTGGGACTTGTGGGGCATGGGATAGAGATTTACGATGGTGAAGAATCTTCTGACGAAGAATACTTTGTATGCGCTGTGCGTCTACTCAACTTTGTACCAGGAAAAATGCTAAACGAAATACCGCTGAATACTGAACTGCTCTTCAAAGCAGGGATGGCCGTAGGAAGGTTGGATCGAGATTTAGAGGTAGGCGATAAACACTACCATTATGGGTGAGACACGCTTTAGTCGGGCGACTGTGAAATGGTGAATTTTTGGGATAATATTTGTTGTTTCGACAAGATTTTCTCACTGCGATTTGTTTCTTTGCCACATGCTCGTGAGCGACAAGTTACTCTTATTATTGAATACAAAGGAATATATTTTGATAAAACCATAGGCATCGATCCGTGATAAATATTCGGGAAACACAGTCAACAAAATACTTTTATAAATGATACAAAATCACTGTTATTGTTAAATTTCTGTTATTTTTATTGTTTTGATTGTCACTATCGTCGTCGCTAGTCGTTATGTTTCTGATTGTGATTATTCATATGTACATTTATTTTGATCTTTGTTTAACAGGATTTTGCATGCCCAAGGCTTGAGCGTCCAGGGTTTTTGTGGGATCTGTCAGCTGTCGAAGATACAATTGAGCAATTTCTTCATGCTCTCAATAATCAACGTCACATAAAAATGGTCCAAGAAGTGTGTCAATCGTTCAGAGTGGAAGTTTCACCAAAACTTCACCGTTTGCCAAAACAGATCATCCACGGAGACGCGAATTGCAGCAATATTATACTCACTGCAGAGAGCAATTTTGACTTCATAGACTTTGGAGATCTTAACTACAGTTGCCGGGTATTTGAGCTAGCAATTTGTTTAATGTACATACTGAATGTTGATGGTGAATTGAGCTGCGGGCGCACCCGAATGGCGGGTCATTTCTTTGCGGGATATCAGTCGATAAACCCCTTGTCTGATGAAGAATTGCAAGTACTCCACGTGTTGGTGGCCTCCAGGTTTTGTCAGTCGCTTGTTGTTGGAGCTTACACTGACAAATATCGTGATCCTGATAATAAATATTTGATGGAAACGACCAGTAGAAACGGTTGGAAGAATTTTGAAGCATTTTGGAAATTACCCAAAGAAGAAATGCTGAAAATTTGGCTCGAAATAAGCGATAAGGCTGAAACATGTATTTTTGGTTGATTTATGGACCAAAAGTGGGGTCAAAGATGCTGGGTGTTTATGTTGGCTAAAATTCCTTTTTGCGTGTTTGGGAACCTCGACCCATCTCAGACCACAAGAATCACACGAAAGCCCTATTGAATGGTTTGGTATGGTACTTATAAAATGTTGACCTCGCTTTATTATATTACAGTGTACTGAAAAGGCGTAAGAAGTGGCTAGAAAAACTGCTGATAATTGCTCAGCGAAGCTTCGATGGCTAATATGCTAGTTTTAAGAATATCAAATTTACAAGGGGAAAGGTAAAACTATTGTCTTTAATGTTCACCACTAAAGTTTCTTCCGCACGGGCATCCAAAAACGAGCATCTTGAATTACTTTCATCTGTTTAGGAAGACGAAATATTATGAATGCAAGACCAGACTAAATACGAAAACCCTCTAAATTGAAAATTTGTTTTTCTGTCAGAAAAATTTCACGGAAGAGTACTATCTGTCCGGGTATTTTCCTGGGACGAGCACAATAGGCTCTCTCCAGCGTCTCTCCGTGGATGAACACCATCGCGTCAATTTAAACCAATGAGAATCGGAGAAAATTTAGTGGCTAACTATAAGAGCGAATAGCCGAGTTGACTATCACTCATAGAAAACGAGGGCGAGTACATGTACTCTGAAGTAAAAACTCTAAATGATTGCAGTCCAAAACCTAAATTTTTTGTTACTTTTAAGCAAAAAGAAAACAACAAAAATTGTTCCTTCGAAGAGCAACTCGCGCGTAATTGTCTTCTATCGAATATCGCAGACGATTTTTTTCAGCTCTAGTAGGGCCGAAAAAAATCGCTTGCTCTAACAGGCTTACTGAATTGTTTCAGACAGGATTGGGTAGGGAGTGTAAATCTAGGCTTCCTTAAATATAGTAAATAAATAAGGGTTTGCCTACCTTCCACAGCACCCTTCCTAACATGCTCTCTCCAAAGTAGTTCTCTAATTTAAAGGAGCTACGTCCCTATATTTTGAGTTAGTTTTTGCAACAAACCAAATTACCCTTAAAACGTGGGAAACCTAAAACTGATAGTTTACAAAGGAAAAAAACGATCAAAGAGGTGATACTGAACTTAACAGGAACAAAGATGCACAAACCGTGGCGCAGCTCCTTCAAATATTTGGTTTGAATTTTGATGGTATTTTGTTATGAAGTGATAAAATTGCGGACTGTTTGACAAAACTGAACTTGCTTTGGCCTATGGTGAAATACGAGACATTTAACAGGCTAAACAAGAGATACCGATATAGCCTATAAACGTGCTATTTTGCAAATATCTGAAATGAAATTCACAAAACAAACACAGCAGGACTTCATCTTTTGACGAGATGGGATAACTACTATCCATGGTGAGCACGCGATCACCACAAGTCAAATCAAGTTACACAAAAATTCCGCACTTTTCGAGTCGTCACGAAATGACGCAAACGACTCATAATATTAAAAAAACTTTCTGGCATAGTACGATTTATTTGAATTATCACCTTTTTAGGAAATAAATGTGCATCAAAAAGACGCACGTTTAGAAATAATGAGTTTTAAATTTTTTTTTTAAAAGGAGTGGCAAAAACTCTTTCGCTCACAAAAAATGCAGAATAACAAAGACTAAAGGGCAACCGCAAGATTTTTGCCAGAAAGCGAAAGAAAAATCGCGATGTTATTATCATACTTTTTATAAAGTCAGAACACGTTTCTGTTAAAATTGAACCATAATAAAGTCAATAATGATAAATCAGACTGTTGACATTTTTTCAATCTTTAAGTCCCGTAAAGAGCCATTATTTCGATCTTAAATTAGATCTTGTTGACAAACCTTTTTACTCAGGGCTCTGATGACGATAGAAGGTTCTTTATAATTGTACATATCCACGACTTCAGCCAGCGTCAGTCTACGGAGCTAATAGCTTTATATCGCTGCTTTTACTTACGAGGGATTAAACTCTTCTCAGTCTTGTTCGAACCAAAGAGCCGACACTGAATTCTTATACTGTCGACAAATATCGCTACTCTACATTATGGTCTGTGATCGGTTTCGTCCGCCGTGGTACTTCACCAAATTCTTGTCCGTAAAACCGTCCCGAATGTGAGTGATGTTGGCGCCTTTCTCAATCAGAAAACGCGCGCAGTCGAATTCCCCCTCGCAAACCGCAGCGTCCAAGGGCGACGAGCCTTCTCTGTCCCGTACATCAAGCTGCGCTCCCTTTGTTACAAGATACTGAAGGCTTTCAAAGCTTCCTGCACTCGCAGCACGATGTATAGGGTAAAATCCATCCAAACTTGGCTCATTTATATCCACGTTTGTGCCTTCAACCACAGATTTCAATGTATCAATGTCATTGTGAGTCGCGGCCCATTGAAGTAAAATCTGCGGATCGAGGGACAAACTTCGTTTCCTTCTTTGCTCGAGTTTTTCTTTCGGTGCCAGGGACTGATCTCCAACTCTTTGCGCTGACTGCTGTTCGCTTATTTTCCGCGAGATGCTTTTAGAAGTGGAAAGTTTCAGCACAGTTTTACACACGGAAGAAGACATTTCGTCGACTCTTTAAGAGCGTGTGCGATTTTGAGGTCGACGAATGCAACCGATCTATTTTCGACTGACTTGTTTTTGCCACTGGCTGGCAAGATAATTGCTCTTCTTCTAGAGTATCACTTCCTGCTGACAGGTTGTTTCGATTAAAATTTCGTCTGTTGTTGTTTTCCGTTTTTCAGATCTGTAGTTTGTTCTGTTCTGCCTCGTCATTACAACCTTTAGCTGCCAGTTCACAAAAGTAAACGAGGAAACACAATTACCCTCATTTTTGATTGGAAAAGCTTCCTAAACACGCCCAAAGCGTGTATCGAAGATAACGCTTGTTTTCTGTCGATATCTTTCACTGTAATTAAAATTCCTTCAGCGAAAGGTCATCGAATTTGCTGGTCAGGTTCGAGAAAATGTTTTTTGTTTCCTCGAGTAAGCAAACTCCGCAAAAAGACAATACCTTTGTTATTTACACTTTTTCACTTTTTTGTTGTCTTTGCCATGACCTTATGTTAAACCAAGTGGACGGTCATATGTAGTCTATTTAGCGCTATGTGTGGGGTATCTGAATTTTCAAAAAAATTTTTTAGCAAAATCGCCATTCCAGGATTCAAAAATAGGAATGAAAACTGTACCAAGAACGATAATGCCGCAAGTAGACGTGGGATCAATAAGAGATCTAATCATACAAAAATAAACTGTAACACAAACATAACTGCAAGGCTGACACGGCGTAAAAAAGTTGACTTTGCGAAACGACAACAATACGACAGAAACCGATAAATCAGGGTTGCAGCAGAAGACAGTAAATAGGTCCGTAATTCGTACATGTGTGCCTCACAAAAAGCCTTGTAATCAGGCTAAACTGTAATTTTGTGCGATTTGAGGCTGAAAACGTTCTTAAGATGTTCTTAAATTTACATAAATCAGAAAACCTATCAAATATTGATTATCAAGTTGCTTGTCACATACTTGCGCGACTTGTTCTGTTTCTCGCCAATCAACACTGGCAAAATTTTTCTTTAAAAAAGAAGTTCACAACGCAACATAACCAGATTTTGCGGCAAAAACGCAGAAAAAGTTCAAAATAAAAACGTTCTTAATCGACTCTGAGCCTGAGCAATGTTGTTAAATTTTAGCCAATTTCAGCTTCAAAGTTCTTACAAAAAATCCCGCGGTAAACAAAAGTAAACATTTGGAAAAATCAAAGAAAGTCAAAAGAACAAATTCATTTAACCTAAACTTTCAAGATCAAAAGTGAAAACATCTTTTCAATTTCACAATACGCATAATGATCGCGCCAAGTTCAGTCGACAAATCTCAATGCCATTTTTCAGTCATTTTACTGCATCTAAACTCTCTTTTAGCCAGACCTGACCTCTCTAAGACTGACAGTGGGCCGGTTTCGATGGTGTTCGTGTGAGAGAGAATTGACTGTACACGGTTCTGTCAGTCAAAGAACTGTTTAATTTATTTTATTAATTTGAATTACTATATACATCTGTGAAGGCATCGTCGGCGAAGGCGGGATGCTGGTTCAACATTATCATCATTAAAAAGTGAAGAGAAAGTGATAAGTTTTGAAGAAATAACTTGCCAAATTTTTTCAGTTTAAATAACTTTAATGAATTACAGTCACATCATTAAATTAGGTGTATTCGAGAACTAGCCTTAGGCTAAAAAATAATTGCACAAACGCATCAATGTTTTCCAAAAGATAAGATTCCTTTGAGGCAAATAAACTACCCTGACCATTCGGAATAAAGTCGTTAAAACTGTTAAAGAAGGACGAATTTCTTTTCCAATCGGGTGTGAAAACAAACGTTAGATTCTCTTGGAGGGCAACTGAAACAGTTTTCTGCGAGAAGTTTCGGTGACCATTTGGGTCCGCAGGAATTTTCAAATTAGTCGAGCTAACCTCAATCAAAGATAGCGAAAGAAAACAAGCAATTAATTGAGTAAATACAACAATGACGTATTTAAATAGCGATTTATCATCGAAAAGCGGTGGAATTTATTGATGTCTGGAGGCCTTGAGGCAAAATCAGAAAAAATTTATAGCGAGGCACGCAAAATGGAACATGTTAGATCTTCAGCCAGCGAGGTAAACAAAGACGAAATTTTAATCAAAACAGACCTGTCTGAAGGAAATGAAACTTTAGAAGGCAAAACATTATCTACGTCACCCGGTGAGGCCACTAATGATACGCGAATACCACAGATTTGCGTGCAGCCTGTGCCCCAATGGTGGGAAACAGATGACCACAAAATCACATCTGTTGGTGTTCTTGCTCATCTTGGAGTCGACATGTGCTCTACTACAAAGACAGAGCTAAAGCTTTGCACCAATAATAACATCCCGAGGAGAATAAGCGAAGACCAAACAATCGCTGCGCACAAGGATAAAGACAAATTGAGACCGGACGATAGGTTAGCGCGAAGAAGAAAACAAAGTTTGTCGCTTGATCCCCAAATTTTACTTCAGTGGGCCGCAACGCACAATGATGTCGACACATTGAAAAACGTGTTAGAAAATGCGAGCGTGAATATCAATGAACCAGGAGTGGACGGCTTCTATGCCTTGCATCGTGCTGCCAGTACAGGGAGTTTTGAATGTCTTCAGTATCTTGTGACAAAAGGCGCTCAGCTGGAAGTACGGGACAAAGACGGATCGTCGCCGTTGGACGCTGCCGTTTACGAGGGCGAATTTGATTGCGCGCGCTTTCTGATTGAGAAAGGCGCGAGTATAACTCATATCCGAGACGGTTTTACAGACTCGAGGCTGGTGAAAATACGCGGACGAAAGCGAGTCATGACCTTAGTGTAAACCGAGAGAGACTACATTAGCGAAGATGGGACAATGTTTTGAGGAATATTTTGCTTCTTTCCAGCAAAAGGGTGACCTTGAAATGCTGTGATTAGACCGCGTATTCTCTGCGCGTGGGGCATTATCAGATAGTTAAATCTTGTGGACAGTAATGAGCCAAAATGGCCAGTAAGCTGGATCAAAAAGCTAACAAGATTTGTTTTTTGAGTTGGTGTATGTTACCATGTGAAAGTGCTGTGGATGCTTCCAACGTAACTAATGTCCGAGATTGTGCATTTGATAAGCTCGCAATTACGTCCACGATCTAGAAAGTAAAGTACTCGGAATAATTAAGATAAGGACACAAAGAACAGATGGAACCAATATTGATCATTTATTTGATAGAAGTGATCAATCACTTGATTTTCAAGTTGCATATGTACAGTAATGTCATTAAAATGGGTTTTGAGTTTTCAAGACGTGCTTCATAGTCCGTCGATGTGTTGGAGTGAAACACGTGCAATGTGTCAATGGAAAACAACTGAAAACCTGAGAAATAAACGATCATTCATCTGTGATGACCGAAGGGGGTTTCAACTGGTCGAAACTGGTGGCATGATCATTAGCTCGTAAACGTCCCTTCAAGAAGAAAATACATTATTACGTTCGGGCGTTTGTTGAAGCTGTGAGATACAGGTAAACAGCTTTATCACATTGCATGACTTCTCTTTTGTGATACGTGATGCGAACAGCCCGTAGCAAGAAATTTTAATAAGTAGTTCCACCTCGTGTTGACTTGTTTGACTTTTGCTAATCTTGTTGTCCTTTAAAGTGAACCCTTATGTCGACTTGACTGATTGAACTTGTCAGCAAATGAAGTGTTTATTAACTCCTTCGCAGCTGTTTCAAAAGCGATTATCCATTTAATGCGATGCACGCAATACTTATCAGTGACATAAATCTCCAGCAAATTGACATCCTTTGTTTTGAAGATAACTGCGTGGGCTGGAAGGGAGATACTGTCAACTCTTAGACGGACCACAGGGACCCGTCTTAGAGAGGTGTCCGGCTTATAAAGAGAGGTTAATATATGAAGCAAAATGGCTGGCAAATGGCTCACAGGAACCAGCACCAAACGACCGTCTTATGAACGCTTATAGAGTTTTGTAACAATATTTTGCCCCACAAAAACACCCCTCTGTAACAGACCCACTGAAACCCAGTGGAAACCGAGCTGAGGCCCTATCAGGGGTTTTTGGGATACAGGATATTTGGGTAAAAAATTATAGGGATACGGGATATTTGGGGGACAAATTAACGGGATACGGGATATTTAAACAAGAGAGTCAGACCCCCCCCCCCCCCCAATGGGGCCTCCGAGCTGACCCAATGGGAAATTAGCCTACGCGGTGCCTTTTTTATCCGAAAACCCAGTGAAGAAAAAGATTCCACTTGGTCTGTTCAGAGGGCCTAGGGGTGTACAAAACATCAAAATTGAACACGAAACAACGGTAACTGATCTTTAGTCCCGAAATGGAATATAAATCAGAGACATTCTCACGTAAAGCATGTGAGACACATATACAATTAAATATATGTGAGCTCAGCTAGCTAAAAAGCCACGCCGCGGCTTTCGTGTTGGTATATATAGAACAATATGCGATGGGCTTTCATTGTTGTGGCCTGTTTTCACTTCATGTTTATTGTAGTCTTTCATATGTACGTGAACCAATTGATGGTCCATTTGAGATTTAACTGTGACTATAATATTTCAAATAGCCTGTCAGAGCAGACGATTTTTTCGGCTGTCGTTTCAGACTAAATTTCAAACTCTGTACTTCCAGAAAGTCATTGTTCAAACAATTCTTTCTAAAAACAAATTGATAAGATCCTAATCCCTTTTCAGTGCTGTTCATTTTTCTACTCGAAAATTAAATGTTAAAAAACTGGCAGGTCACTAGCTAACTATAATAGATAACAGCAACCCTTTTTGGTTTGTCTTTCTTCGGTTGTTGGGAATGCCTCCAGTAGCAATTTGAAAAGTTTAGTTTGCCCAACAAAGGTCACAAGTCACAAGATAAACTGAACAGATTTATTCCCAGCACTTCACACAGTTCACAATTCTCACGCTCCGAAGGAAAGTTTTTTACGCTCGATTGCGCTCACATGTTATAATCACATCTGTCAATCAAATTTCTAACTATATTCGGGCCCAGTCTCCGACACTCTCCCCCCATTATCAACAAATGTGATAATGTTGTCTACTTTTCAGGAGACTGGGCAACAACAACAACGTTAACAAAAACTTTAGAAAGTTACTAGTAAAATCCTATGTCTACACGAAAAAGGATTTACTGTCCGCTCAAAGTTCTGAATGTTCAAGTTATTCTAAGTTCTCCTCTGATTCAGCAATTCGACGGATCCTCTCTTCTGCTTGCAAGGAGGCCAATCTTCGTGGCCGGAATACAGGCGCCTCAGCATTAAGCTCTTCTGCTTGTGCCCGAACAAATGTATCACAAGAAAGTTCCAAAGGATAAACATGCTGCACTGGTCTTTCAAGGAAGTTTTTCCCCGCTCGTAACTTGACAGCCCTCACTACTCCGTCCTTTCCTGGATACAGTTCCTGGACAATGCCGAGTGGCCACTTTCCCCTGTTTTTCTTCTCCTCAGACTTTACAATCACTACATCACCAACTGCCAAGGTACAGAGTTTGCCTTGATGCTTGAGGTTGTGCCGCTCCCTCAGGCTACGGAGGTACTCGCTTGACCATCTTCTCCATAAGGCATCCTTACACTTGCGGAGATGTTTGGCTCTTCGTCGCAAATCTGCATCATCAATGTGGTGTGGTTGCAGATCAGGTAAGATGTTGCTCTGAGGAAACATCATGAGATTAGGGGTGAGAGTCGGTAACGCCACATCATCCTCTACGTAGCAAAGGGGCCTGTTATTCAATGTTATTTCAACGTCAAGCAGCACTTCCTCCAATTCTTCCCATGACAGGAAACCGTACCCGATGATCTTGTTAAGGGCGTTTTTTACTAATCCAACCATCCGCTCAAATTGCCCGCCCCACCACGGGGCGCGACTGAGATTAAACTTCCACGTAATACTATTCTCAGCAAGGAACTTGTTAAACTTCTCGTCACACATAGCTTTCCTCAACCATTGTGCTGCCCCGACAAATGTAGATCCATTATCAGAGTATATAATCTGCGGACGTCCTTTTCTGGCAATCAGCTTCTTTAGACTCAGAATGAACTCTCTGGTTTCCAGTGAGGGGACCAAGTCCAAATACAATGCACGACACAGGGAACATGCATATAACACGATGTACGCCTTGCTTTCTTCCTTTCCACGTTTCTTGTATTTGATCGGCCCTGCATAGTCGACACCAATCACCTGGAATGGGTGTGTTCCTTGTGTCCGATCCACAGGAAGATTGCCAGGTGGAGGGTTTGCTGCTGCTACTGCTTGGAATCGTTTGCAACCTTGGCAAGCTCTTATGGTTTGCTTTGCTAGCTTTCTTAGGCGTGGGACCCAGTGGTTACTTCTTACACTTGTCATTGTTAAGCTCACTCCCCCGTGTAAGGTGCGCAGGTGCTCACGATGTACTAACTTCTTAGTGTACAAGTGCTTGTCAGGGAGGTATAGAGGATAGAGTCCCTGTATTCTTCCACGGCACTCCAAAACTCCATCCGGGTTAGGTTGCAGGTTCAGACGCAGGCGGTCATCTTCAAACTCACAACTCTGCTGAGCTCTTTTCACCCAGAACAGGTGCTGTTTCTGTAACTCCTCAGTTGTCAAGGGACCTCTCAATTTCTGATCAGAGTGTCGAGAATTGTGCACAAACCGTGTAATCCATGCACAAATGTTCAGAGCTTTCCTTAGTTCAAACTTGTCGAGAACTTCATACAGCCTGTCAGCTTTATCCACAGCAACCTTGAACAACTCTTTGGTAGCTTTCAGTTCTGCTGTACTTGCTTCAGAGGGCTGAATAACACGTTGTGGAGGCCAGCTTTCACAATCTGCCACCCAGTCTGGACCCTTCCACCAAAGCTCACTAAACTCAACATCACCGCCCCTGCTCGCAACATCAGCCGGATTTTCCTTAGTGGGAACATGCCTCCATGTAATCTCTGGATGTGCACGGATCTTCTGCACCCTATTTTCCACGAACTGCTTATACTGCCCACCACCACTTATCCAAAAGAGAGCAACTAAGCTATCCAGCCAACCATTTAGGGTTACAACAGGAAAACCCTTCAATGCGTCTCTCACGTTAACCAACACATTTGTCACCATATGCGCCGCTACTAGCTCAAGTCGGGGGATCGTTAAACCCTGTTTGGCGAGCCTGGCTTTCGCTGCTAGGAGCCGTTGAGTTGTCCCAGATTCTTGTTTAACGATTGCATACACGGCCACACCTACACCACAGCTACTTGCATCTCCAAAGCCATGCAAATGAATTTCATGGATGGGTTCCCTGTGGTCAGCGAGAGCACGACTTACAGATATCTGTTTGGGTAGACTCTGTTCCCACCGCTGCCACTTGAGTTTCAGCCTGCCTGTCAACTCCGCATCCCATGCCAACTTTTCACAACATACAGCACGATACAAACACTTCCCAACCAGAGTCACTGGCGAAACTAAGCCTAAGGGGTCATAGATACTTGCAAGCTTGCGAAGAACACCTCTCTTAGTTGGGGCTGCTTCCCAGTCAGGGAAAGATACAATGACCTCATCACTTTTCTTGTTCCATCCCAGTCCGAGTAGGCTTGATTCTCCTGCCTGGGGCCCTCCAAGCTGCTGTTTTGCAAAGGTCTCCTCTTCTTCTGAAGACGCAGTACCCTCTTCTAGTCTAGGCTCATTTGACTGCCACTTATGCAATGTAAAAGTTGCGTCTTCAAAGATCTCAATGGCTTTTTCCTTCAGCTCCTTGGCTTCTTCCACTGTTGCTCCACCACTTAGCAGGTCATCCACATATAGACTTTCTCGCAGCTCAGCTATCACAACTTCTTCACGTTCTTTCCAGGTGTCCAGGTGGCACTCAATTACACCACCAAGAAGAAAGGGAGATGGCGCTAGGCCAAATAAAGCTCTTGTGAATCGCAATGTCTCAATGTTCAATTGTTCTCCCTGCCTCCAATGAAACCGCAGAGCATCACGGTCAGCTTGTCTAATTCTTACTTGCAAAAACGCCTTCTTTAAATCTCCTACAAGTGCCACAGGGTGCATGCGTGACCGGACAAGGACATTCCACAATTTATTTTGAAGAGGGGGGCCTTGATACAAGCAATCATTCAAGGACACAGCATTAGGGTAGGCTCTAGCAGATGCATCATACACTGCACGTACTTTGGTTGTTGCGGCATCTTCCCTGACAACAGGTTTATGGGGGATGTAGCACTCCACTCCCTGAGCTGGCTGATCAGCTGTTTCCACAATCCCTTCAGCTTTCTGTTCTTCGATGATCTCGCTGTAGGCCTGTTCCAACCCGGTCCGTTTCAATTTCTGCTTCAAATTCTCCAGGCGGCGAAGACTTCCATACTCATTTGAAGGTAGAGGAGGGTGGTTGCCTTTCCATGGCAAGGCCGCTTCATACCATCCCTTTTCACTGCGCGATAACTGCTCACGAAATTCTCTGTACACTTCACCTTGGTCATGTTGCGGCGTGTCGGCAAGTCCTAACACGTCTAACTTGCATAGTTCCTCATAGTCCACTTGGCTAGTTTGGGTAAGAAGCATGTGTGTAGTATCAATCTCCTCTCCTGGAGAAAGAATAACCCATCCCAATTTGGTGCGCTCAGCTACAGGTTCCCCTTGGTTACCAATCCTTGGTCGAGTATCAGTTTTAATGCGAGCATACACTCCAGCACCCAAGATAACATGAACTGGCAACAATGGCTTGGTATCCGTATCATCCATTTTCACATCCTTTAAATGGGGGTAAGTGTTAGTCAACTGTTGGTATTGGGGATTTTCCAGGCTAAGGAGCTCTCCTCTATTGACCTTGGTGAGATTGACATCTAAACGGTAATCACCAGACCTTGACGAAACAGTGGTCTTAAAAACTTCCATTCTCGCTGTGGTTGAAGCCATAAGCATCTCAACTCTCTTAGGCTTAATCTCTGTTGGCTTCTGTCCAAGCATATCCAGAAGTTTGGCTGAAGCATAACAACTAGACGAACCAGAATCCAACAATGCACGACATTCAATACCACCAACCTTAATCACTACAACAGGGTAAACCACTTTCTCAGCATCGACAGAAGACAACACGCTGTCTGCCTTAGGTTGTTGATCAGGACAGATGGAGGTGTGGTGCTTCCTGGAGCATAAATTGCATCTCGTCTTGCTTGCACACTCAGCAGCCCTATGTTTTGGGCAAGCACAGTTAAAACAAAGTTTGTTTTCAGCCAGAAATTTCTTCCTCTCGTCGCAACCAACAACGCGTGTACATTCCGAACTCCTGTGCGAGCTATCTTCACAGTAAACACAACCACGTGTCTTGGCGTCCTGCTGCTTTGTATGGTAATTTCGCGAGGGCGTGCGATCATGTTTGAACGACTGCGGTTCATCAAAATCCACTGGATTCCGGCGAGTCCACGACTTTAACGCGTCACACAGTTTAAGGAAATCCCAACTTTGCCAATCTTCATCGTTCCGCACCAAATCTCCACGAATTCCAGAAAGTTTATCGATCGTTAGAGCCACGTTTCCATTCACCAAACTTAGCTTCCCCATGGTCTCGAGAGATTGAACGTCGTACAGCAATCTTTCGTAAAAATGATGAATTTTCCGAGGCTGGCTTCCATTGATCTTCGGCAAATCCAAAATGTCCTTAACGTAGGCTTTGACTACTTCGCTGACATTTCCGTAACGCTCGATCAAAATAGCCTTCGCCTTCTCATAGCCCTCGGCGGTAAACGGCAGCCCATCGATGCCTTTTCTGACCTTAGGATCGACAAATTCCTTGAGATAGGAAAATTTAGTGATAGCAGCCATTTCGGACTTGTCTATTCCCTCGGTGAATTGGCCCCAAAAACGATTCCAATCAAGATTAGTTCCATTGAACTTTGTAATAGTAAGCTTCGGTAACTTCGCTGACGCAGCACTTTGTTTACCATTTTGACTTCCCGCGGCCGCTTGATCCGGCGAGTCCACGTTTTTGAGCTCTTTGGTGTATTGAAGCTTCTTCTCAAATAGCTCTTTTTCGAAAGCGAGCTGATTATTTCTAGCTTTTTCTATCTGCTCTTGATCAAAATTACTCAGAAATGAAGAAATTCCATCCATATCGAGGTCAACAGCTTCGATATCTTGATCTAATTTAGCGCCCCACGAGGTAATGGCGGAAAGTTCTTCGCCGGCAGATATTCTCAACTCTTCCACTTTCCGCTTCGCTTTCTCCACTGAGGCAACCACTGAACACAGCGCATCCCTATGTCTTTTGATTTTGTTCTCATTCTGGCTCGCAAGAACAGCGTCAGTTTTTTCCCTGGTGATCTGAAGTTGTGTAAGTTTCGTTTCAAGATCCTTGCTCGCGGCCTCCATGCTTCGCGACGATAAACACAGTACTAGATTCACGAAGATCAACACAAGTCCCGTCGGAGGTGCCACTTTTGTTGGGAATGCCTCCAGTAGCAATTTGAAAAGTTTAGTTTGCCCAACAAAGGTCACAAGTCACAAGATAAACTGAACAGATTTATTCCCAGCACTTCACACAGTTCACAATTCTCACGCTCCGAAGGAAAGTTTTTTACGCTCGATTGCGCTCACATGTTATAATCACATCTGTCAATCAAATTTCTAACTATATTCGGGCCCAGTCTCCGACACGGTTACTATTTATAAATGTGTTTTTCAGGTGGAAAATAGAAGAAACTGTCAACACCACGCCGCTAACAGGATCCTCGCTAAAAGCTGTTTGTGGGTGTCAGTTTGATTATCATATTACGAAAGTGATAAAATATTTTCAGTGTGAAATATTGTCAGTAACATTTACAGAGTCCAGTTATAGCTAATTATTTTGTATTGTTTCACTGACCATTTCACGACTTTTGAATATCGCTATAGGTCGTTGGTGATATTGAAAGCCTAGTCTCCCACCACACAAATCCGCAGTCTAAAAAGGTGAATTTCGACAGCCATTTCGGTACGCTGTTGTTGTGGTCACTGAGCAATTTAATGACTCTTCGAACAAAGGAAAGCAACGTTTTTCTTATGTGTATTTGACCTCTCAAATGTAGTGGGATCAGTTACGTTAAGGTGGCTCACAATAGTTCAAAGCTTCCTGTCTTTGGCATTGTATCAGTTATATGACTTCTATTTCAGCTTTGCCGATTGCCGCAGATGAAACCCGGAGAATGTAATTTTGCAGAGTATTGGAAACAAACTCTGTTGCCATGGCAACATCAGAAAAGGTCAAATACAACCCATATTTAGCATTTTTAAGCTAATAACTTCAAAGCTATATTTCTGTTAGGCCAATGAAAGGAACATTTCAGTAAACTTTTAAAGCATTCTGTCAATAAGTTTCACAGCCACCTTAACTTTATGAAAAAATAACGTGGCCCTGAACCCAACAATTGACAGAATATTTTTAAAAATTGCTGAAATGTTCCCTTTGTCTATCTAACAAAAATATGTAAAACACGAAAACTTTCACCGAGTAGTTTTAATGTTATTAGCCTAAAAAGGTGAAATATAGGACATCTTTGACCGCTTTTGACGTTGCCATGAAAACAAATTTTGACGTTATATGGGCATTATTTACATACATACATACATATTTTATTGCAACTCCCTAAAAAGGGTTTTTCAGTTACAAATTAATTAAAAAATACAAAGAATAATAATCAATATAAAAATAAGAATAAGTAAACAATTAATTAATACAAATCTAAGTTATGTGTTTTTCTAAAATCTACACACATTTCCTTGCGCGCGCAAACGAGAAAACATTTGTTGCGGATACAAAATGTTTCTGAATAAAATCAGAAACAATTTTTGTGTCTCGGACACCAATTCAATGTTGCGCACGCGGGCAAGTACTCCCCCTGGGGGAGTACCCCGGGGTGTAAAGACAAGCGAGTACTTTGTGCTCAAGCAAGCGATGTTTATTGCTGAGCAGGCAATATAGGAATGAATACATGTGTCAAAGTAGCTAGCGAATCTAAAACTATCTCCTGTAATACAAACTACAAGCACGTGCTAGACGTTCGATAAGTTCCTGTGGTTTCGAGGTAAGCCACGTTAATTTCGTCACACGATGTGGGGGGGGGGGGGGAGTTTCACGAAAATAGGAAGCGAAACTTTCTAAAAAGGTTTGAAGCAAAAATGGCCTGCTTGCTTCCTGGTACTTTCAATTTAGACGGATTTCCGTAGAATTCAATAAAAAATTTCAACGATAGCCATCAATGGCCAGGTGAAGCTCGGGGATCTTGCGCGGACGTTGCGTCGCTATTCCAAGTAAACCTTATTCTCATTTTCAGGAGAAGCCTTTGCCGAAGCAAATTTACCTATATATTTTCAGTGATGCTCAAACTGTTCAGGGATATGATATTACAAAATACTTTTCATGCATGTTTGGTTGAGAATTGTGGAACGAGAAAACCTCTGGAACCAGGGAATGATAACCCATGTCCACCCGACTAATTATCGTTTCAGTGTCGATTAGTTGAAGCGTGAAGCGGCTAGTCCAACACAGGTTAATTGATTAAGGGACGTACAGACGCCGTGCTTCTGCAGTGGCGAACTTAATTCCACGGCAGAAGCACGGCGCCTGAATCAAACCACAAGCTCTAAGCTTTAAACCTTATCGTGTTTAAATAAAGGATATGATGATGATGATGACGTTTGAATTAAGTTCGGCAGGGCAGTAAGTTCGACAAGCTCTGCTGCGGCTACACGACTCTGGCACGGCAGCGATATATTCAAACGTCGTGCTTTTGTCGTACCAAAACAAAATTCGTAAATTATATTGAAACATGTTGAATCGTGTTTCTGCCGTGCTACAGTCGAACCTGATTGCAATTGAGTTCGGCACGGCCGAAGCACGCGTACGACGACTGAATTGGACCTGAAAAATTCGACGGCACACATTTATACTCGTAGTAGAAGTCGCGAATTGGTCAGCAAAACAATACAAAATAATTAGCTATAACTGGAGTCCAGTAGTAGTAGTAGTTATAAAACCTCATTTAAACACGGAAAATCACCAGTTAAGCTTCAACTGAGATCGTGGGTGGAGAGAGGCACTGTGAGAGTATTTAAAGTGTCTTTCTCAAGAACACAACAAAAGTCTAATACATAATCAGGACCCCAGCCAGGGTTTGAACTCGGACCGCCCGACACGGGCACGAGCATTAGGCCACCACGCTTCCCACGAGAACACTGGAGCCACCAGTTTCCTATGCGCGTAGAGTTGTGTTTTACAGTGCTTAACTCCCTAGCTACAAAACGACAGCTTTAATCACCAGCAATAATGATTTTCCCCTGAGGTCACAGTTCATATCCTTCAAATAAACACGAAAACCACTATCCGAGCTATAACAACAATGCCGGTTTTGAGAAACGCCGTGGTTCTTTGTCTATTTTCCTCGCTTTTCCGGCACGTCCGTTCGCTGGACAATGGACTTGCACTCACTCCACCAAGTTAGTATCTATGAATTGCGCAATTAATTTTACTAAGTAACCCTTTTCCTTCGATGATTTACTTTAATATCAGGAGTGTCGCAACCATGGACCAGTTGCACTGGACTCAGTAATGTTGTCAAAACCTATTGATGACACCTGTAACGTATGCCATGTTTTTCAACGTGAAACTCAACTGTTCATATGTTGGCCTTTGTTGATAAGATTACCGATTTGTGAAACCCTGCCTGGTACCTGTTAAGGAGACGGATCGAACGAAAAGCAAATTATGGTTACTGATGATTATCGCAAGTTTTTATTGATCCGGATCTGCGATAAATTCTTCACTTTACATAGCTTCATTTTCTCTTTGTGATTTGCACTACTTAAATAGCAGTGATGCAATTGCTTTGTCCTAGAAGAAGATCAGGAAGATGTTTATGGAGTTTCAAATTGTGTAGATTTTAGCAGTCAAGGATAATTTTCAACCCAACCGACTCGAAGATCGAGTCAAACAGTTTCAGATCTACTTTTCTAAAAGCTTTGATTTAAAATTTGCCTATGTCCTTTCATGGCGAAAATTTCATGGTATCCAAAGATCTTTTATACATAGTTTTAGAAAATGAAAATCATTATTTTTGTTTTATAGTTACTAAGGCTTGTTAAATTATATCACGCGCTGTGATTGGCTGGGACTGGATTTTCCCGTGATGCCCATGGGCGGTATGAGAGATAAAGGTCGCCAAACTTCTTCTGAACTCCCATTGCCTCGAGACAGTACTCGGAGGAGAAAATTACCCAAGGTCTTTCTTGTACTTATCTCGGGTGATATTTCCCCATTGAGGCCCTTGCGCTAGTTATTAAACGGTATGATTTTAATATTAATCAGTTTGACTGCGGTTTCTGCGTTTCCAGTGGGATGGATGTCATGGGAAAGATTCCGTTGCGTCACGGACTGTGAGAATGATCCTCAAAACTGCATCAGGTGAACAGACACAGGCTTTGCCGACTTTGTAACTCTCTGTGCAGTGCACAGCAGCTAACACCTTTAAATGTTTTCACTAGTGAGAGGCTGTACATGGAAATGGCCGATGCAATGGTATACGGTGGATTCAGTGCTGCTGGTTATCAGTACGTCTGTATTGATGTAAGTGTTGGTTTACAAAAGAAAATCAAAATGGACTGTACAACAACAGACTCTATTTTTCAATGCAAAAGAACATGAACGGAAGAGCGAGAAAAGCGAGGCGCGAAGAACGAGGGGGTCGGTTGGGGCGCGAGCGACAATGCGCGACATTGAATCGAGAGGAAATGCCTGTGCCAGCCCCACTATTTTTCTCGCTTCCGGCCCACGTTTTGGCGCTGGTGTCCAGTTCTCTCGCGATTATCTTCCCGCGTTTGAAAATCTTTGGAAAGTAAAATTAAACAGAGGGCTGTGAAAGATCGGGCGTAATATAAAACTTTTGTAGCGTACATTTGTATGTTCGGTAATTATGTATCAAGAATGTACTCCACACACTCCAACAATATAAAAAGCGAAGGAAAGAGAAGAAAGATGGTAGAAATTTTACCCAATTGCTATATGGATCTTTTGGTGGACCGTGTGGCGTCATAAAAATAGTGTCGCGCCCGAGATTCAAATTCTAAAATGACTGACGATCCCAACAAGATAATAATTCTACGTGCTTGCTTTAAATCATGTTCAATTATTACACTGCCGCACTTAGTGTAAGAAGTGTTTGTTTGCTTTTCAACCGTTTATGAAAACTTTCCACATAGGACTGTTGGGCAGCAATGAACCGAACAAAAGACGGTCGTCTGCAGGCTGATCCAAAACGATTTCCAAGTGGAATAAAAAAGCTGGCAGATTACGTACGTATGATAAACAGTTTGTCTTCTCTTGGATATTGCTTATTTGCCTTGGAATACCTTCTCAGGGCGATGAATATAGCAACGCAAAGCTTATATGCGTCATTATATCTTTTGCAGGTTCATTCCAGGGGACTCAAACTTGGGATCTATGCAGGTAAACTTAACAGCATGGCCGGTTGTGAGTCGTTCGCAGTTTGTTCGTCCGTTTTACCGGGTGTAGATGGGGATGTATGGGAAAGCCTTTTACTAATCTTTCTGAAATTCATTTTTGTGCATTGCAGATTACGGGACCAAGACATGTGCAGGGTACCCAGGAAGTATCAAACACATCAAGAAAGATGCACAGGTTACTAACAATTGCTGTTCCTTTCCGCTTAGCTGCAGGCTAAATTAAACGGTAGCCTAGCAGCTCCTATAACCCCTAAATTTCAGTGGCAGGGATAGTGTTGCAGCCTTATTGTTTGGGCTAGGGTCCATTGTTTGTGTTTTTTTGTTCTTTTGTCTCACGTGCACCTGAAGGGTGGTCCCAATCAGGTGAGACCTTGTAAGAGCTGCGAGATGACCCAAGCTGGACGATTATCTCAAGTTAAACTCAGGGCTAAACTGTCGTCTAAAGGGACGCTGTCTGCCAGCAAGTGTTGTTGTGAAAAAATGCTACATCATCGTTAAAATATATACATATTAATCTAGACATTTCATCAGCCGATAATTAATAAGTCTAAAAATTCGACGAAATAGCTAAATGGCGGCAATAGTCGCTAAGTCTTGAGAAGGCCAAATCATTTAATTTAGTTGTCGCTAAAATTAGTAACCCTGAGGTAAACATTCAGCATGGGTTTAAGGGACTCAGAAAAAATAGTATCTTGACCTTCCCCACAGATAATGGCTGCTTTTTGTAGCATGGCACTCGACAAATAACGACCTCTCTGGAAGCAAGACTAGATAAAGAGGATGAAAGTGGATCTAGTATTTTAATGCCCTCAAGGCAAAAATGTCATCACCGACAATTTGACGATTGAGACGATTCAAGCCGAGTGTGATTTCGTGATAGCGGATAGAAAATGACGAACAAAATTGAAACCATAACAATAGGCAAAGTTTGATATATGTTTTCTTCTGCTGACTAGTTTTGAGTATCATCATTATTTTGTTACCCCAATTTCTTCCGTTTCGCCAGACATTTGCTGACTGGGGAGTTGATTATCTCAAGTTAGACGGTTGCTATGCCAACCCAAAAAAGATGGACAGAGGATATCCCAAATTTTCCCGAGCGCTGAATAAAACGGATCGCCCTATCATGTTTTCATGCAGTTGGCCCGCTTACCAAGTCTTTATGAATATTACAGTGAGTGTTATGTTTAATTATTGTGAAATAAGTCAAATAAGTTGTGTTATATGGACCAGTCTATATGGAACGGTCATTTAATCCCCTAAGCGAGCTCAAGATGACGAGCATCTTCTTCTATTTCACAGGCGCGTCCCCCACTCTTACCCCACCCCTACTCCCGGAATCCCGCTCTAATCAGATCGGAGCTGCAATATTTAATCTGATCTCATGGCTTCTCATCTGGAGAACATGGCAAAATGCGTGTTAAAACAGATGGGTCAAAATGCGCACTCTTATATTACTGGCTGAAAGGATCACAAAGTTTGTAAATAGGACAATTTCGTATATAAACGAATATAAAACGTAAGGCTGATTTTATTACCTTTTCCTTTAGCCAAACTACAAGAAAATTGCACAACACTGCAACTTATGGCGAAATTACGGTGATATTCAGGTAAAAAGACATTTCTGACATATTTATGTACATATTCCTCTGTTTACTGAAATAATAAATACTTGGACGAGTCAAAGTCATTACAAAGCCGCAACTTGCTCCTTGTTTTTGTTGCAAACAGCATAAAATCTCACACTCAAAGTTCAGCGACCTCAAAATTAAACAAATTTCGTCAGGTTATTTCCATTTCTTGTTCTTCAAGTTAGGGTGCAGCTAGCTATATTTTTAGTGCTAACATCAGAGACGGGGGTCGACAAGTTGCTGAACACTCTTTGGTTCGGAGCTTTCATGAATTATCGACTTTTGGAACTTTCCCTTTGCAGGATTCGTTCCAAAGTGTTGTGGACATTTTTAGCTGGTACGGCGACATGCAAGATGATTTGGTCCCAGCAGCAGGCAAAGGACACTGGAATGACCCTGATATGGTCAGTGGACTCTCCCCAGAGAAAATGAACTTTTGTCGCTTCTCTTAAGCCATCAAAGTGCTAGGAGCAATTACGCTTCAATGCCACATTCTGTTTTCTTAATTAATCCTGCTGGTCTACGTTGGATCAATTGATTTTAGAATTACCCAAAACCAAATCTGTAAAATTTCTGCTATTTTCTGTCAAATAACCGCTCCAATTTAATTGGGTTTCAATTTTCGGCATAAATGTCCTGAAGGCAAAACTGTCAGTTCACCGCCACGCGTGCCTTCCCCTCTATCGCTGAAATAGATTTTGTTGTTTTAATTTTTCAGTTGATTATTGGAAACTTTGGCCTCAGCTATGAGCAGTCAAAGCTGCAGTTTGCTCTGTGGGCAATTATGGCATCTGTAAGTTTTATTTGACTCGCAACGAAAGTAATAAAGCAATCACAAGTGAGTGCAAATACGTGCAACCAGAAGTGTTTTACGTTTTAAACCACTTGTCGGCCATTAAACATTACCATAGGTTTTTATTGACTCACCTCTAATTGGAAGCAATAAATCTTGTATTAACGCATTCTACATTTTTTCAACAGCCGTTACTGATGTCTAACGACTTGCGCGACATCGATCCAAGATCCAGAGAGATTCTTCTTAACACGTGAGTCACACTTCTGACCGAATATTAACTGAATCAATTTAATTAACGTACTACGTAGTTTACATCTGTTGGAAATCTGGGGTTTCTTGCAACTGATTTATCATTGCACCCTGCCACTAACTGCATAGCCACTAGCTAGATTTGGTCTCGCGCCCGGATTCAACCATATATGGGGCGCGGAAGGGAGAGTCCAGGTATTGGACTATATATCGGAAGAGTTCACCTCCAGCTCCTCGGCCAGTTAACTATTCATGTGGTCCCGCAAGCTGCAGGCCTTTACACACAAACCGTATAGAAACAATGCTGCTTTAGACTTTAGGTTGAACGGATACAATCACACTAAAGTCGGCCGTTATATTCACTCCATAACATAAACTGCATTTTGCTCAAATGTATTTTTACAGTGAAATCATCGCCGTAAACCAGGACAAGTTGGGAAAACAAGGAAAACGTGTAGCCAAGGTAAAGAATAATGCCGCATTTAGAATAATTTCGTATTATGGCCCGTTTTAGCTTTTGTGACTGTTGTGGTAGCTGTGGCCGAGTGACCGTTGGTGTAGTTGTGGGTGTGAAATAAGCAAGCTGAAGTGTTATCACCGAAATAGATCGTGATGGTTGTTTCTTAGAAGATCGAAGGGGAATTTATTCGCAGGGTAATGTCCCGGGGGGGTACTCCCCTATAAAAATGACGGGGGTGCTCGTCGTACCTTTTAGGGGGTAAAATTTGTGAATTGGTACCGCTTAGGGTGCAAAAATCTAAAATGACCGCCGCTTAAGATGTTTTACAAAAGAAAAATAAGAAAAATAATTTCTAATTTCTAATTACTTCAGAAATGGTACCTTTTAGGGGTAAAAATTACTCTGAGCCACGCCCACAAAATGAGATTCTGGTACCTTTTAGGGGTGTTTTCGAAAATTTCCGACGAGCACCCCCGTCATTTTCATACGGGAGTACCCCCCCCCCCCCGGGGTAATGTCTGTTCGTCATTAATTACTTAAACCAGCGCGCTCAGTTGTTGGATAATTTCTTGATCTTTATAACGACAGGACGTTACATCGTTTACGGAGGTATGGTCCCGTCCTCTGTCAGATTGTGGCAGTGTTGCAGTAGTTCTGCTCAGTCTAAGATCGGATCTGCCTTCTAACGTGGAAGCCTCATTTTCTGATGTAAGCATACGTTTGATGTTCTGAATTTAATTCCCTGAATTTAATAATTGAGACTACTGATGTACTCCGTAGGACCAGCACAGCACTTGCCCCCCACCGTCAGAGCTAACCGCCGTTATTTAGTACCGGAGGCAATCAATATTATGCCAGCATTTTGAGCTTCCGATTATAATTACAAGCGAGATTTTAATAATTACAACACGCTTGATATAGTTTTGCAAACAAGCGTTCGAGGTTAACTATGATCGCAAAGTGAAGATGAAACGAAAATATCTCGAGTAATTTCTTGGTTGATGTATATCACTAAGTGACCAGCCTACTGCCAATTTTGATTCTCATTACACGACCCCTGAGCTCTCCGTACTTCAACTAAAAAAAGGGCGGGAAGGGAGAGTTTAAAGACTAGAATACTGACCATTCTAAATACTCTATCTCAAAATGATAGCGAGTATTAGGTCTTTCTTTCTTCAACACGCAGCAATTGGAAACTTAGGAGTGCTCACAGTCTAACCGAAACTACTATGAATCACGAAAATCTTAAAAGTTTTAATTTTTGCGGATTCCGCAACAATAAAATACCGTAGAAAAAAACTTCCGCAGAATAAAACGCCGCAAAATTTATTCCCTTAGATAAAATAAAGA
Organism: Blastomussa wellsi; assembly: GCA_947652115.1. Classification (NCBI taxonomy): domain Eukaryota; kingdom Metazoa; phylum Cnidaria; class Anthozoa; order Scleractinia; family Plerogyridae; genus Blastomussa; species Blastomussa wellsi. The sequence continues at coordinate 30,310,716 of OX393563.1, read as the reverse complement.
ACTAAAAACGATTTCTTCAATAAGTACCCCCGGGACAGGAGCCCCTGTATTCCAGTGACTATTACCCTTGGTACCAGACGATGATGAGCACTGATGATGATAAGTTTATTAGAGTCTTCTTGCCAGCTTTACAGGCTGACTAATCGGGGACACTAGAATAACTTATATAAGTCTTAATTTTCAATGACCTGAGGATTTTTCTCGCGCGTATGAAAAGCCTTTGGACGCCGCCCCCCCCCCCCCCCCCCTCTTCCAGAACAAGTACCCTAGAGATATTGCTAACTGTTATGTTTCCAATGATAGGTTGGAATTTCAACAAAAGGTGCCTGTGCACGTGACCTGTTTGCGCATCAACAATTAGGAATGTACAATAAATCGTTCACGGCAAAAGTGAACCCAAGTGGGGTGGTTATGGTCAAGTTGACTCCAATCTGCGAAGAGGAAAAAACTGATAAAAAGGACAGCCGAAAACGTTGCTGCTTAACGAGTTGTTGATTGAATCGAATGCATTTTCTGTTGTATTTCTACAAAAGCACCAATAAAATAACAAACAACCCTCCATTTGTAATCATTTGGGATCTTCACACCATTTTCCTGGCGACTATGGCATGCTGACAATAATTACGTAATAATTCGTAAATACGCATTCCAGCGATTGCCATCCGAAAGGGCCAAGTCACCACCATCTTAAAACAGAGCCGTTCAATTTCCGAATTATTTGTATAATCCACACTTGATCACACTCCGGGTAGCTTTCCTTTTCTACCTTCCCTCCCCCCCCTCCCCCTCCCCCCTGTGGATCCGTTAAAAGTGAAAACTCGACCACCGCATTTTAGTGAAATATTCTCGAATAACTTTCTTTAAAAATGAGAAAAAAGAAGTTTACACCGGCAGTAAATCATGCATTACGCTAGTCCATATATAGGACAACCTGGGCACAAGAGATAACTTGCATGTGCATACACGTTACTGTGCTTTTCAATAACATGCGAACTAACCAACGATTGCGTTTTTCGCTGCCGTCAATAATTATTGTGACAGCCAATGAACCTTGGAAATCAGAAACAATACGGACCTTTAGCAATGATGACGAGGACGTGAACGTGAACGACCGGAAGTTGGAAATACGAGACTCGACACGACCACGCATGCCCCGGGGAGAACGACTCGTCGTCCACACGTCGTTCAGGACGTCATTTGCCGCCATTTGCCGTCTTGTAGTGAACGAGTCGAAAGGAGGGTATGTTTCGTGGAGTTTTTGCATTTTTACGCAGGCCTCTTCACTCGAAATGGCTCGTCAGTGAATAAGATAGCGTCCATAACATATTTGAAAGGACCGCGAGGAAAAAACAGATCTTCAGGCAGAGATTAAAAGTAAGCTTATGATTTGTGCATTTGTGGTCGCACTGCCTGTGGAGGAATGCCGGCGGATTGTGGCGATAAAATTGCACCGGGATACGTATGTAACCTAAAAAGATATAAATCACATTCTGTCAACTGCATTACATTGTAATTTTTGCAATTCAATCTTGACTTCATTTTTAAATTTGAAAGATTTCCCGGCTTTAAAAATACAAACTATTCGTTTAAGTTGTGGTTTATGCAAACGACGATAAAGTTAGCTTTGTTCTGACACGCGTACTTCTCACATATCGTTATCGGCGGAGAGAAGTTTTAGCAGCCCACGAAACTATCTAAAAGATATTTTCGCTATTGACTTCCACAGCACGAAACTCGTCCACGCTACCGGTCTGCTAAAGTGTTTATGTTTCCTGCCGTGGACGACTGTCTCGTCCCAGGGCTTAATCGACCATACAAGTCTTCGTCCACGTCCTCGTCATCATTGCTAAAGGTCCCTAATTTGGATCGAAGTCTACCAATTACAACTGACAGGGTATTCATTTTCTTTTAGCCCCCGTAGAAGGTTTGTTATACAGACCCACGCGTGGATATCGAGTTGAACACGAGAAGATAAAATTCATATCGGGCATGTAGTATCCTCACGCGCGTCACACTGCAAATATTTCATCACTAGAAGGCCGGTCCCAATATTTCCCAGAAATGCTGGGGGTCCTGCGGAGTGAAATTCGACAACAAAATGGCGGGTCATTTGTTGAGTGTTGTGGCTGCATTTGTCGTTTTTGTAGTTGGATTTTCTGCCAGGAACCTGGTTATTGGTTTGGATAATGGCTTAGCTCTTACACCGCCAAGTACGGTTTATTCATTGAATTCATGAATTTGAAAGTGACTTTCTTATTTGCATAAATCGGTACAAATAATTGTAGTGAACAAAAACGGTGTTGAAAAGGTTTTCGGTTCTGTCCTAATCATTTAGTGGGTTGGATGGACTGGGAAAGATTCCGATGCAATATTGATTGCAATAAAGACCCAATTAACTGCATAAGGTGAGCACATACACAGATTGTAAGTTTTAAAATTGCTATTTGGAGGTTTAATACACGGGAGCAAAAAATACTTTTTTCAGGTTTGATAAACAAGATATTTTCTGTTGTTTGGTTGATGGCTGTCAGGGGCAACATAGGGAGATATAGACATTTCTTGAACAAACAGTGGGTGTGGTGTGACAGGAGGAGTTGGGGTCTTTTCGTGTTCCTGGTTTTCCTATAATTATTTTGCCCAGTTTCTACTGCCAGATGTCTCTTAACACCTTTCATGAACTTCTCTCACCCTTATTTGCCTGCCCCCCCCCCCCTCCCCTCAAGGGTAAGGAAAATGCCCAGTGCTAAAATAGTATGCTCTTTCAACAGTGAACGACTAATTAAGGAAATGGCTGACCGCCTTGCTGAGGATGGTTATCGGGATGCTGGCTATAAATATGTCAGCATTGATGTAAGTGCTGCGTTCCTCAGGAATCGATGCTCTTGTTTGTCTTTCAAACGTAATTCTCAAAATGATGAAGTTTCTTGCTTGAATTATCATCAGGATTGCTGGTCAAATAAGAAACGAGATCCTTCTGGTAACCTTCAGCCAAACAGTACAAGATTTCCAAGTGGAATGAAGGCTTTAGCAGACTATGTGAGGATTAATTAATTAATTAATTTAATCAATTTGGATGAAATTTTAAGAGGTTTGAAAATGAAAAGAAAAAGAAAATTATTAATATTTTTGGAACACCAACAGACTGTTGAGATTTAATACCCACGCAAGAGCAGCTCAGCATGCAGCTAGTAGTCTGCTTTGGCATCCATCTATGGTACTAGTTCTTACACTCATTCCTTAGTATTGCCTTGCACATCCTTTACTGTGCAGAATTTTATGTGGAATAATTTTATTGCACGCACACCAACAAAATGACGGATTGTTCGATACAATCTGGCTTGCATGGAGATAAATCGCCACTTTTGCCAAAACAAGCACGGTGACCTAGATTGCGTAGTTTTGGTGCACAGATTATCTTCTTTAAGTTATAAAATGTAATCAGTGATTTTTTGGTAATTAAGGAAGAAAGTTATAGCTTATAGTGTGCAGAAAACTGTTCCCTGACAATGCAAAACTTTTATTTCTGAGGAATCTCCTAATATTCAGTTTTTTTGATATTCTGCTCAGTGATATTTTGTTTCACTTTGCTTCGTTTGTGATGTAGTTACATAGCAAGGGACTGAAACTTGGATTGTATGCTGGTATGTTTTACTGTGAAATATTTCAGTGATGTGCGACCCTTTGACTCAAGACTCCTGTGAGCAGCAGGGGATTAGCTTCTGTCAATCAAATTTATATAACGGCCTTATATGGAAAGGTTTGACGTAATATAAACGCTTTTGAAGGGTTTCATTAATGAAACGCCTTCCATATAAGGTCATTACCGGTAATAAGTGTTCATTGATGGAAGCCCATCACCAAATGTTTGTATCACTGAATTTATTGGTAATGAGATTATTAATTAAATCAGTATCATGCCTTATGAGTTAAGTAATTTTGTATAATACACCATGACATATAGCTCCTTGTCCATTCTGAAAGTTAATAATTAACTGCACTGTGTCAAAAAAGTGATTTGTTTGCTAAAATAAAGACAAAATGCAGGGTTCAAAATTGCGACTCACTGGTCGCCAATGCGACAAGAAATTGAGGACTGGCGACTAAATTTTCAGAACTGGTCGCCAGCTGGTGACTTGCGATTTGTCCAATAACTAAAGAAAGCCACAACACAACTCTTGTTTTTAAATCTTTATATAAGGAAATCATTTGGATCTGGTAGCTAGTATAGTATAATAATAATAATAATTGAAATTTATATAGCGCAAGTTCCATATACATGATCACATGCGCTCATGCGCTCTGTCCCCACTAAAATAATGTCTGAATATTACAAAAACATTGTACTTCGAAACGTCGACAATATGTTTACGGCGCACCATATTGTTTCAGCAGCTTACACAACTGGCCAGAGACTGGTGCAATGTGGTTGTGTAGGAGCCTGGGCCAAGGATGGTGTTTTTTGTTGACAGACTTAAAACATCCTATGCTTCGCTCCATTAAAATAACTACAGTGACGAGTCGAAGCTCACGTAAGCGTACACCCTCAGGAAGCAGAAAAGGTTTCTGCAACTGGAGCTGACCACTTACGGGAATGTGTAAATTTATACAGAGTTTGTATGAGCTAGAGTTCAAGCAGGGTTTATTGAGGTGGCCGTAAGTAGTCCACTAACGAGAGTGTTCGCTAGGAGATCTTTGACTGTATGAAGAAAACCATCACCTTCGGACCAGAAACTATCACCTGAGAACAATAGTAGCTTTATAGTTAAGTGTTACTCATGCTGTTTCTAATCGTTTTAGCTCTTCAGTTGTGACTTTTCTTGCATGCAAAGTAACATATAAAATCGTGTTCCTGTGTAACTAAGTTATACATAAAAGTTGCCGACCAAAATTTTCCTGTTAGTCGCCAGCTGGCTTCAAAATGAAAAAGGTAATTTTGAGCCCTGAAAGACTTTACATTTTCAAATATATTTCTCCTGTTACTAGTAGTAAGATTTGAAATCTCTGTAAATACCTGGAAAAATCTTTTACAGCAGATTTGCTAAATCAATACCTGCCCTCTTGCACCAGATTATGGATTCTTTACATGCGCTGGTTATCCAGGAAGTATTCAACACATCGAACAAGATGCAAAGGTAATTTACAGTAATTCATAATTTTCTAATCTGGAATCTTTCTGCAAAGAAAGGCAGTTGCTATTTGGGAGCTAAGGTTTTTAATAATTTACCGTGGAGCATGAAAGAAACTGAATCGGTTTTAATTTTTAAAACAATGATTAAGGACTTTTTTAGTGAAAGCTATTAACTTTTAAATATTGTATATAGTTTATAACTTTTTTATATATATTGTAATGTTTTTAGGATTTTTATAGTTATTTTAATTCTATTTTTAGTTTTCCATGGCACCCCTTGATAACAGCATTTTCTGACAGGTTTACCCTGATTAAATATGTTTATATTATTATTATTATTATTATTATTATTATTATTATTATTATTATTATTATTATTATTATTCCTCCGAGGTTTATCATGTTGAATTTTTAACAGTTTATAAACACAGTGCCCTGATGGTTAGCAAGCTGTACTCAAGCATTCCAGATGTGCCTTATGCACCCCTCATCCCCACCCCCAGGGAATTTCCAATTGATTCTGTGTGAGGGCGTGGATATTTTCTGGAACTACACATTGTGTTAAGGCACTTTACTCTCATAGTCAGGGCTTCTGATATTTTACATATTTCACATGGTCGCAGAGCCGCGAAATTCAGGTATTTCCATGAAATCCCGCGAAATTGACAAAAACTCGCGAAATACTGCAAAATTTGCTGCAAATCCTACCAAAGACATGTCGGCACAACACATTTGAAACTTATCGTGACTATTGGGGCTGTTTACTTGCCATAAACTTGTAAATTTATCTTTAAATTTCGTCACTGCCAACGAGTAAACAACATATCAAAAACTACCAGGCGTTCTTAGACTAATGTTGTGAAAAACTGGGCACTGGCCACAAATTTTCTCCGCAATTTTGTCTCTGCAAATCCCGCTAAATTTGCCTTTTTTTCCCGCGAATTATCAAAATCCCTGCATAGTGCCACTCCCCTCGCAGATTTTAATTCATTCATTCATTAATAAGTAGTGGTAAATCTGGTAAATCTGGGTGTAACCCTGCAATAGACTATTATCCCATTGAGGTGGGAATAGAAATACCACAGAATTAAACTGGGATAAGCTTTGGCGCAATCACAATGCCCACTATTTCTGGGAATGGCATCTGCAGTGGAACAAGAATCATGTTATGCAATCTTGGGGCACCAACAAGAGAAAACTCATTATCTTAATGAAGCAGTCTGAGTAACCCATTGAACCTTTAATTACTTACAGACATTTGCCAGTTGGGAAGTCGATTACCTCAAGGTTGATGGTTGTTATGCGAACCCATCTATATTTGACATTGGTTTCCCAAAGTTCTCACAAGCTCTGAATGCAACAGGACGACCAATCTTACTCAGCTGTGAATGGCCAGATTACCAGACCAAATGGGGCATCAAGGTATTGTATCAGCATTGCTAAGACAGTCTAAGTTATAATTTCTAGTATATGATGAATTTTCTTAACCATATTTCAGGAAAAATTACTTGTGGTGGCAAAAGCTAAAACCTGAGACATGGCATGACATGAAGACCCTTATAACAAATGATTTTAGACTATGATACACACAGAACACACAAAAAAGGTCGACTTGCAAATTGTTAATCTGTTAGTTGCTGCCTTCTATTCGCATTTCATGTGGTCACTTTGAAATCTTACTTAATGCGTTCTTTGCCAGCCTGACTATGCTGCTGTTGCTAAAAGCTGCAATACCTGGAGAAATTACATTGACGTACAGGTTTGAAAATTTATTTAATTATTTACTTATATTTATTGATCTATAATTTATTTTCTGCTTGTTTGTTTGTTTATATATTTGTGTACCTATCTTGCTTAGAAATTGCTGATGTTATGTATAATAAATAAAAAGTGCAAACTCCTTGATTGCATTGTATATGTAGGACTCTTGGGCAAGTGTATTAGGAATAGTCGATCACTTTGCCGTGAATCAAGACACGTTCACAGCTGCCGCAGGACCTGGGCACTGGAATGATCCTGATATGGTAAGCTACTAATGGTAGTCAAAACAGGTATTCCCACGGGGCATGTGACCCAAACAATGAATGTTTATATATCCTGGCTAAGTCCATTGCAGGTCTAACACAGCATTTTGTCAAGTTGCCTTTTTATAATTATTAAAAGTTTACTGACCAATACAGAATTTGAACCTCCACAAACGGCTCCCTCTCTATTAAGTGCTGATTGCATAATAACACAATGCTGAAACCCTGGGACCTCTTGACTAAGGGAGCCAGTACACACCAACCGTATTTACGATAACAGGCCAGGGCAGTTATACTTTCCTAATAATTATTGGGGCTTTACACATAGATATTACTCTTTTGCAGTGCTCATTGCAAAATTAGCGGTTGCCTGGTTGCAAGAGACAACCAAAACTTCGTTCAGGCAACCAGGTTTTAGGAAAAATAATAAAGGGCTGCCTGCTCGAGATTGTCTGGCATTTGCCATAACGACAACCTTTTTCCTAATTTCGAGCATTGCTCTTGTATATGACTGTAACACACTCAGCTATCAAATCTTGTTTCAATCCACAGCTTATCATTGGTGATTTTGGGCTGAGCTTTGAAGAGTCTAAAGCACAGTTTGCTCTTTGGTCAATCCTAGCTGCTGTAAGTATGTTGCATTCAGTGCTTAAAATCAATTTGATGATCAACTCCCTTCCAGGTAATCCCATTTTTTCTTTCATAATTATTTTATGTATACGGTGTATCTATGTAACACGTAAAACTAGAAACTCAAAGTTATTAAATATTCCATTATTTAGAACTGAAACTGGCCAAAGAACTTTTTATTATCAAATGGTATCTCTTTGGAATGCTTTACCGCAAAATGTTAAGTCAATCATTAGCTCATTTCAAGACCTTGATGAGGAAAAGGCTATTAATGGCTAGTTAACCTAATTTATTTTGTAAGTATATAATAAATTAATTTTATTGTCAATTATTAATAATTATTTTTATTGTAATATATTTCACTGAAATATATTATATGTATGTATGTATGTATAAGTTCCATAAAATATGTAATGACAAATGTTTAGATTGTTGCAGAACATACCGTAGATCTAGATCTAGACCTCACATAAGGTATCAAAAATTCCTGTGGATGGGCTACGGTATCATATGTTGCAGTTGAAGAAATTTAAGCACAGTATAACTCTTAGGTCTTAAATGCAGCTGTGCCGCTTGAAATTCTTGTGGTATCACACATCTTTTAAGGTTTAGCTGCTAAAACTAAAAAGCTTTAATATTTTAACTGACCATATACGGACCTGTTTTGATTATAACATACAAATATGACTTAAAAATGTAATGAAAAAGGTCGACGATGACCTTAAAGGAGCTACATCAGGATATTTTCAATTATTTTCTTGTGGCAAACCAAATTCCCCTTACAATGAAGGAAACCTAAGGAAAACTAAAAGAGGTAATTGGTTGATAGTAAAGTAAAAAGGAACAAGGATTGTTAAGGATGGAGAAAATTGAGACGGATTATGAATAACGATTGTGAAAAATGTAGGCTAATTTTTTCCAAATGCACTAACTGTGACGTAGCTCCATTGAAATCTCTTGCAGTCCATTTAAAGGACAAATTAAAAGGTTACAATTATAGTCACAATATATACCACAAAAAAGACTACAAATTAACTAATATTTACAAACGCATAATTTAAAACTTACGTGGTGCTAATAAGAATTACAGTACTAACTAAAGGGATCTGCTACTTTTTTAATAACTAGACTGTTCACAGCCGCTCTATTTTTCAGCGTAAAAAGCGAGCAAAGTGACCACGAGTGCAAAGCAGTAGCCTCGTGCCTCACGTCTTCTGCTGGAGCCCAGTTCTCTCACTATTAATTCACCAATCGAGGAAAAATACGAAAAAACAGCGGACAGTGAACAGTATTTAATAACAGAATAGACAGTTACAATTATGATATACAGTTTTTAGACATTGTTTTAATAGACAGTTACGATTATTTATAATAAATAGCAATTTTGATACCGGTCTTTATTTTCAGCCTCTTATAATGTCCAATGATTTACGGAATATTTCCACTGAGGCCAGAGATATTCTCCTTAACAAGTATGGAAATGAATCAGAATATTAATATTTAGTTTTTGTTACTGTAGACTAAGTGTACAAGTTTAATAGATTATAATAATAACATTATGTTAAGTGATCCAGACCCTGTTAATTTTATAACTAGGCATAATTAATGTCATAATTATAACAAATGACTTGATTGAAAAATTTTTCATTTCCAATTTTTCATTGTCTCGATCATCACAAATGACTTGGATGCAAAGAGAATTTGACTAGAAAGTTGGTTTGTAGGTCCTGTGACCTACTGATTAAGGTGCTGGACTCCGGATTGAATGGTGCGAGTTAGAGTGATCTAGCTGGCCGGGGCATTGCATTGTGTTCTTGGGCAAGACACTTTACTCTAACAGTGCCTCTCTTCACCCAGGTGTATAAATGGGTACTGGCAAATTTAATGCTGGGGGGTAGCCCTGTGATGGTCTAGCACCCCATCCAGGGGGGGAATACAAATACCCCCAGTTGCTTCATGCTACGGAAAACGGTATAAGCTATGCGGTATGGGCCAGCTTTAACACAGACTTTTTTCACCAGATGAGCCAACTATATAGTTTTACTAGAAAATAAATGTTCTTTCATCATAGAGAATTAATTGCTGTTAGTCAAGACAAGCTTGGAAAAATGGGAAAAAGAGTGGTGTGTATTTTAGTTATTTCTATTTTTGTAGACCTTATTTCTTTTTCCTAATCATTCTTACGTTAGGTTTGCTAGTAGATAATATTCAACTTTGATAACATGCAGGCTCTGAAACTATACTCTCCTGGCCGAAGGACCTACCTATAAAGTTGTGGGGATGGTGGTGGGGGGCAGGGGTTGCTAGTGGAGGGTTAAAAGTCATACCCTTCCCTCTGGAGTACCGTCTCGTCTCTTTCACTCACCTCTGTGTATTCCACCTCATCTTGCCTTCCCATTCATTCCCTGTTCTCTTGGGTTATCACCCCCCCACCATCACCACCCCCCTCCCCCCCAACCAGATAATATATAACAGCCACCCTCAGGAAAAAAGGCAAGTGGCCGCTTAATAGAGGAGGTTGGCCGTTTGAAAGAGGTTCGTAAGAAGTGAGCGTAAGGATTTTTAAAATTATGGAATTAAGGAATCACGTATTAATTACTTGGAGATGACAATAAACTTGTTTCTGGGTGATTGGGAATGATTTTATCGGTCGTGACCTTCTATTTTAGACTCTTTTCTGTCAAGAAGAAAGCCAAACTTCATATATTCCATTCTTGCTAGCTGCTAAACAGAGGTGAAAACAATATAACCTAGAACCCTCATCAGGATGGCCAAAAAGGTACCATACTGACAATAGTTTGGAGACATTCGTAACTTAAACTGGCCGTTCAGTGGAGGGAGGCTGCTCAATGGGTGGCCGCACTTAATGGCAGTTCTACTACTTAATTTGGATTTAGAATTACTGGAAACCAGCTGAACTATTCACCTATTAATTAATAAACTGTTTTTTGTTGTTGTTGTGCAGTTTGCTGTAAAGGGTTTGGAAGTATGGTCACGTGCCTTATCAAATGGTAGTGTAGCTGTTGTACTATTTAATCGCAGTGTTAAGGAGCCTGAAGAAATAAAAGCAGATTTCACATTGGTATGTATAGCCTGAGCTCACCAGTTGAACTTGTAAGCCCTAGTGCGGCCACCCTTGGGACTTTGAAAAGTGGCCGCTTAATAGAGGTTGGCTGCTTAATAGAGGTAAAATATAAATTGGACAAATAATTTGGGACTTTAGAAAGTCGACGTTTAATGGAGGGTGGCCGCCTAATAGGTGGCCGCTTAATAGAGGTCGCACTGTACTTAACAATTATCCTGCAAAATCCAGAGCTGGCTAAAATCAGACAATATTCTGCAAGACTGAGCAGGATAATATCATCAAATTGTCCATGAAGTGCATTTTACAGCTAGAAAAGTTGCTGTTATTGCACGCTTTGCGAGTGTTCGGCTTAATTATTGTAGTGTATCATTGTAGGATATCTGTCAAGTACAGATGACAGATAACAATCGCTTTATGACCATATATAATATGGGTAACATGACAAATTTTCTTTTCTTTTTATTTATTTGTTTGCCACACCACAGATAACATAATTATAATGAAAACAAAAAAGATAGAAAGAATAAAGGAAATAATAAAAAAAAGATTGCAGAAAGTGAAATAACATATTTTTTTGATTATTTCGCTCCATAAATTTCATTACTTTCAATGTTGCAGGTTGGATTAACGGCAACTACAGCCGTTGCTAGAGATTTGTTTGCTCACAATGACCTGGGCCAGTTCACCAAGTTCTTTATTGCCAAAGTTAACCCCTCAGGGGTGGTGATGGTTAAACTGACACCAGTCAAAGATGTCTTTTATTGACCCAAAGATTGTTTGGGAAAAATTAAAACTGTAACAGAATCTTAGCGTAGTTCTTGGCATGTACCGATCAAGATCCACATCAAATTTTAAAAACATTGAACGCAGGTAGATCATATTTTAGTAACAAAAAATAGCAAGGCATGAATGTGTACTTTACCCGACAGTAGGGTTATCAAGATTGTTATAAAAATCAATATTTTTCAGTTGCGTTCTTATAATATAATTTTATTATCATATGAAATTTATACCTTGTACAATTCTTTTTAGTAGCATGTACATGAATTCTTGTTATGGCCATAACATCATTTCAGCCATTTTCAATAAAAAATCTTTTGTTCTTAACTGTTTGAGCTGGATTTCCATGCAACAGTAAATTTAAAACTAACATCTATATTCTCAAGCCAGGGATGTGCACAATAACTAGGCAGAGGAACTTAAATTTTCTAGCACTTCAGGGAATTTTTCCATGAGAACTATCATCAGTCTATCTATGTAGTTTTTCATGGAGCGATTCTCGCCAGTTAGATCTGAAAAGAGATGGTTAAGACAGATTAGCTGTTACTCAAAGCAACTAAGACGGGGGGGTGGCAGGTCTAAGAAATGCTGTTTAAGTACCGTGTGTCTGGAATATCGTCCTGAATATTTGGGAGAAATTCCCCAAAAGATCTCAAAATTCCCTAAATTGAAAATTCATTACTTCGTGTTTCCCGGAAAATTTTCCAAGTCTCCCGATTCCCGACAAAATCTTCAGATTCCCGGAAGAATTTTGTTTTTCTCCCGAAAGAGCCCTTCTTAGAGTTGACAGCCCCCGTAACTAAGGGCATTATGGCAAGGTTTGGGTTTTAATTTGCTCTTGTCTGGTTCAATAATATGTATCACAACTTTCCTTGTTAGATATAAACACGTCAGGTAAGCTTTTTTTAGGCCAGGGTACCGATTCACTGATAAAATCAATTTGTTATTACGGATGCGCGTGGAATTAAGATGACTTGAGGACAAGCACTACGAAAACAGTAATCACAGTAAGAAAATAAATACTTGCTGTTCACTGAAAATCAATAATGGGATAAATTTAACAGTATGCTAAAGATACTTGTCCAGTAAAATTTCAGTAACCGTGATATGGCAAAGAGTTCCCATAATGCCAATTCTCCCGGATTATCCGGGAGTCTCCCGGACACAATGAATCTCCCGATCTCCCATTCGGGCCACCAAATCTCTCGGATACAAAGGAAACTGCTTGAAAATACGAGTTTTCACTCTAACTCGGGCCGATTTTTGGAGGAAATTTTGAAATATTCAATTGACGCATTTTTAGAGATGAATTGGCAGAGCTCTAGTTTTTAGGTTGGCATCTCTGATTATTATGTAGTTTTGAGATAAATGCACACAGGCGAACCGCCGAGGGAACAACTAACTGGTCTAGGATCAGCGAGGATCGAAACACACCAATCACAGCTGTTGAAAACCAACCAATCACAGCGGAGCACCATGCTTTATAAAGCTGCACGTAGCCAATCGACCTTATCGCCTGATGAGGGCTAGCAGTATGCAGCCGAAACGTCGCGGTCCACATCACAAGTGACTACATCGTGAGACAAACGATAACTCCTTAACTACTATACTTTATACCACGATGAACAACAACAACCTTTTTCACGACATCAATCTAAGCGTTGTTTCCTAAAGCTGGCAAATTTCAAAATATGCAAGTGCCATACAGTACTAACATTACTTAATTTTCTACATAGATCAAAAGACAAACAGTGACGTACCATTAATTTCCTCTCGAAGTTTTGTTATTTCTGTTAACAGTTCAGCCTTGGAAGCTTTGCCTTTCTTTTCTATGCTTGGCGCTGGTGATGCTGTCGTAAAAGAAACGCGAATACGCGATGAACCAATTATGACAATTATATATGATAGTTAGAAGTAAGCAAGATTTTACTTAACGACATGAAAATAAAAATATCAACGATTTTGACCGCAGATAGTAAATAAACTTTATAACAAGTCCCAAAGAAGTTGTTACTGTACAGGACCGCAAATGATCCCGACCCGCAAATGATCCCAGGACCGCAAATGATCCCCAAATTGGACCGCAAATGATCCCCGGACCGGAAATGACTCCTACAATGTGATACCGTCAAAAAAAGAATGGCGTGGACTCTACATCGAGTTTATGGAGGAATATATTTATATGTGAACCAAAGTAAAGATTAGAACATGAGAAACCCCATACAAATCTGGAAACATACCGCGTTACATGAATTTGATTATATAGCCGCAATGCAAAAATAAAAACATGAATCAAAGAGGCCTTTGGTGTCTTATATCATTAACCGCTTTGATTTTCCGGTACACTACTTGCGTCCTTAAAAAAAGAGAAAACAATATATAATTTACTTAATTTATTTGAACTATGTTTCCTTTAAAAGTTACTTTTGGAAATGTTCCATAAAATACAGTAAGCGGTTAATGATTGATGGATAGGAAAATTATGTCAGGCGTTCAAAGCACCAAAGCGATACGCACTGCGTATGAGTGGTAAATCATCATCAAGTCAGTTTTGCATTTCCGGTTGCTTTTGTAATCTAATGGCGTAAAACAAAATTCCCACAGCGCGACGTTTAAACACAAAAAAGTAAGAATAGCAAGGAAGGTTAGGTAAAGAATGGTTTCCTTCGAAAGTTTATTTATTTCTGTTGCTCCATATTTCTGCGCCAAGGGATTTTCTTCTTGTACCAACATTGAAAATTATGTTTAAAGATTGCAGGTCGCTAGCGCTCAATACGGCGGCAATTTGTTTCCACCGTCTCTCCTCCTTTGCTCGCAGCTTAGTTTTCTTCACACGCAAACGGCCACAAATTAGAAAAACAAAAGACAACACAAAACCAAACTATGGAACTAATGAATTTTTAGGTTCAGGTGTAGTTCGATAATTTTGTTCGTCACTAGGACAAAAGTGACAAAACAAGAAAAATAACATTTAGCATGGTTCAACATGAATGAATTGACTCTTCAACACTGCCGATACTACCTGGAGTTTTTGCCAAGAAGGTAAAAAGCTTGTATTGTATTTCCATTCAAGAACACTGCAAATTTATTTCTTATACTCCTCACAAGTTCGATTTATAGTCTACTTCTGTCTCACGTGCGAACATGAAACTTACTGCTCAAATTCAGAATCAAAACCAAGTCCACGCTTTTCCAGCGTTTACGAGGAGTAGATCATTTCCGGTACGGGATCATTTGCGGTACAATTTGGGGATCATTTCCGGTCCGGGGATCATTTGCGGTCCAATTTGGGGATCATTTGCGGTCCTGGGATCATTTGCGGGTCGGGATCATTTGCGGTCCTGTACATTACTAAGCACAGTGTGTGACGGGGACGTTTTAGTCTTTAAAGATCGTGACATGAATTTAGTACCACGGCTCAAGTGGCCTATCCTATCAACCGAGAAAAGTAGATTTTCATGTCAGGCAAGTATAAACATGCTCACTGCCCGATGAGAAATGGCATGTACTAAAACCAGGGACACCGGAACACCACAAAACACGGAACACTGAAACACCAGAAATACCATAAAAATGCCAATAAATTTCTGGTGTTCCGGTGTTCCGTGTTTTGTGGTGTTCCGGATTTTAGTACATGCCAAATAAGGCAAGCACATAACTGCTCGCGGCAACTGAAAATTTGAAAGTTCAATTTCAAGATTTGTTTCAACTGGTAGTATGTAAATAAACCCAGACTTCTGATATATGGCAGTTCCTTGAACAAATTGAAGATGGGCATTGTAATTAGGTATGTACCTGTTTCTTGATTTTTAAATGTAAAATTGATAGTTGAAATGCCGCGCCCTCCATTCTTAGTCTCTATTACAACTGGTCCGGATCCAGTCCAAGGTTTGGTAACAACAACAAGTTTTGCTGGACTGTGGTATTCAAGAGTAGAGTACAAATCGCAGCCGCAAATACTTATTGACGCTATCTCATCTTTTGACATGCCAAGGTTACACCCTCGCACTGTGATGAGTGTCCCACCCGTTGAGGGGCCAGATTTTGGAGAAAGTCCTGTTATCTCTGGAGCGTGGCTTGCGGAAAGTACCTGACCAAGCGTGGGAGCCAGGCGAGGCTTGAAAAGAGCGAGAGGTGGTGCCAATGAAGTGCCACTTGAAGATGATTTAGGAGACAACTTTGAACCTGGCAATTCAGGTTTTTCTATCTCATTATCTGGCCTCAGCTCAGGGCTGGTGTATAAATTCTCTATAGACCTTGATCCTTTTTTTGAAATTGAAGCAGCTTCAATTGAGGTTCTTCTTTTTGATCGTTCTTTTGTGCCAGTCCCAGACTTCAGGTTGAATGGTATCAAACTGTTCCATTTGCCACCCTGTCCCGTCGGGGACACCTTTTTAAATGAAAGAACCCAACAGTCAATGCACAGGTCGCCGATAGCTTGTTTATATTTTGTAGTTAATGGCATCCATCGGCGACGGTGTGCCACTGAAGGAATTTGTGCAAGAGGTAAAGTCACTGTGCCGAGGGAATCGTCACGATCCATCACTGTAAAAACCATCGCGGCAGGTTTAGTTACTTTTCTGAAGGAGGAAGAACAGGAAATAACTGGTCACATGTAGAACAGGTTAATTTGAAATCACAAAATGATTGGACCCATTTATCCAGCTTTTGTGCATATTTCCCTGTATCAGATCATCTGACGCTACTCTGGAGAGTGGCTTGCGCTCCATCTACTATAAAATTCTGACAATACGTCCTGGCTTAGTTTTATTCAAAATGGCTTACACTTGATGCTTCGATGCCATCATCTTTATAACGAAATCCTCGAGCCCGGCAAAAGTTGACGTAAAATGTGTGGACCAGAACCTCGGTATAATGAATCTCGGTTAAACGAAATCCTCGTTATAATGAACGCAATCCAGAATCCCAAATGCTAGTAAATTACATCCCGATATAACGAAGAAATGTCAACACGTGACTTCACAGTTACCAGCTCACTATAAATGCAGGTCCACTGTCGCAATCGACACATCTACAGATCTGCTTTATCCTCTTTGAAGTTATCATGCTGGGTAGCGCGTTGTGTTTCGTTAAATCAAAAACCTCGATATAACGAACCAATTTTCCCAGTCACTTGGCTCCCCTGTATATTTTTGGCACACTCATTTTTTAGGGGCGGGGTAGGAGCTTATTATCAGGGTGGGTGGTTTAATAATGAGCCTGTTTTAGACATTTTTGTAACAAGATTGGCAAAAAGACCACATTTCAGATCAACCCTCGTCATTTTGTCTATCATTTTGCTTCTCTCAAAATCAAAATAACAGTCAATCAATTTATTATTGTCACAACGTGGAACGCAGTCACCCTCAATGCCCGCAAAGCTCAGGTATACTGACAGTAATCATACAAGAAGACTGATAAGAAGAGCTAATCAAATATGCCAAAGGTATATTACAATATCATTAAAGAATAAAAAGACTAAAGATGCCATCTTTGGTTAATATTAATAAAATGTGACCCCCTCTTTCCATGCCGCCGGAATACCCCAGTTATCTAAAGACCTGGAACTAGTCCAGGTGTGACGCACTCTGTCATGCAACGCATAGAAAGAGAAAGGGGCAAAGCTGGACTATAAACGTGGAGCAGGGTAATCAGCACTTACATTATTGAGGAAGATAAGAATTTGGAAAAAATATGGAACCAAACACCAAGACTGGCGGGCTATGTAGAGGGCAGTTCAAGGCTAGACAACATTTCATGACGAGCTAGCGCAACATTTTTGGGAAATAAGGCATCAATGCAAGATTTAATAATACGTTCTTCAAACAATGTTGCCCAAGAAATAAAAAGCACAGTCAAAATAGAATTATGGAAGTTGCGAAAATTTTTCTCTAAAATATCTAAACGACCGGTAAACAAATAAATACAAAAGGTGAGAGTTTTCTGAAAATGATAATGTTTAAGCTTTTATAATATAGATTGGAATCTGCGCGCGCTCTGATTAGTCAAAAACCCAGTTTTATCAGAGTATAAAATACAGAAAAAGCGTCTTTTATTGTTTTTTTTTTGTCAGAAATAGCGGAGAACATTTTCTATGAAGAAATTCCCGACAAACTTCTGAGTCAAGCTGCAGAAATTATCGAGGAAGCTTCTAAGTTCGAGAGGAAAGTAGAAGAAGCGAAATTAACTTGCTTCAGTTTCAATCGTGCGAGTTTTGTTGTGTTTATTCGCGGCGTGTAAAATCTATATCATAAAGCAAATAAAGAAGACTAAGGCGTTTTCTGCATTTACCTCGTATTCTTAAATGCCCATGTTTTATGTCGCAAAATAAAAAGTTTAATATCCGGAAGGCAGATGTTCTTTATTTGCAAAACGAAGAACGCAGATAATTATGACATTTATGCAAAACCGAATAAATCTATATAATTTACCAATAACTCTGTACAAAAATTCTTGTGACTTTAAAAAAAGCGGAGTAAAGCTACACGGTACGGTTTAACGACTGATCTACTGGACAGCTTATTCGTGGTTTATTTTAATACCTTCAAGAAGATCCACAAAGACAAGCTAAGGTGTGACGGAAAAGGGGATTTGCATACAAACCCACCATTTCAGTTTTCAAAAGAAAATTATTTTTTATTTATTTACTGATATATAACCATCTCGAGATATGGGAGTCGGGCGATTCTGAGCGCTTAAAAATTTTGTAATTTTAAAACCGTAGTAGGGTTTGAAACTTTTTACGCTTAGATTTTCCCTCGAGTTTCATGCTCGATTAGGTAGGTAGTGCAAATCAACATTAGAATTTTCATAAAAATTATGGAACTTTAATTTTCACTTACATCACAGTTTCTTCATTCCATGTCGGATCGTTATCTCGTACATACTCTGTTCGGTATTTTTGCTTGCCGATGCCAAAAATCACAGATGCGTTGCATACGCCTAAAAATCCAATAAACAGCACAATTTAGAAACAAAATAAGTCGGCATAGCATCTTCACAACCTAACAAACGCGAAGTTTTAACAGCGTTTTTACTCACCGTCTCCCTTTTTCGGCTGTAAATTTCGAGCAGCATAAACTGTAGAAGAAAACACGAGAATGCTAACGGTTCTTGGTAAAGGTAGGGAGGGGAATCGTAACCTACCTATAACTTTGACTTCGTCTGGATCCATGACTGTTACTCACATCTATATGTTTTCCAAATTTCGCGGGAACGTGAATGTTACGTCACAGTCGGCTTTGTAGCCACGCAGCTGTCACGCATTTCAAATTTACGCGCGAGGGCCCCGCGAGACGCGACGATCGAGCGCGCCCTCTTCCGGCAGCACAACAGTCGCTTTTCTGCCGGTTTTACTCGGAATATATGCTTTGGATACATTTTCCCAGTGGGGGACTTCCCTATCATAATGACGGGGGTACTCGTTGTACCTTTACGCGGGTAAAATTGGTGGATTGGTACCGCTTAGGGTACTTTAAGCTAAAATTACCACCGCGAGCTGTCCCCAAGGGTCACCACCTTATCGTGGTGGGACGGTTTGCGTGTCTCAATGACCCCTAGAGCTATGTCGGCTGAAGTCTTGTACTTCTGGTAGGGCCACCCATGCCGAACAGGTCGAAGGGTAGAGACCAGACGAAGAGTGACCCGCCAGTCCTCCAGGTTGGGGGTTGGGCTGGGGGTTGATAACCCACTCCTGTAAAACAACCATTATTACAGAAACGGAAGACATTCAAATCTTTACTAACACCGGTGACGCGGCGAGGGCTCTTAGTAGCAGCATGACGTCTTTGGGCCAAAGTTGTCGCGGTACCTTTTAGGGTATTTGGCCAAGAAATGACAGGAACTGTGTGTGAACCGTCTTATCTGATATTGAAACTTGTCAATGTTGGTTAACTTGGTGTTTTAAAATTGGTTTCTCCAGTAGAAGTGGTGGTACCTTTTAGGGTACTTTTCAAAATTACCGACGAGCATCCCCGTCATTTTAATAGGGGAGTCCCCCAGGGACATTTTCATGTATTAATAAACTATTAGCGTCGAAATCAGCCCTCATAACAGACGCAATGAACACCTCAAGATGTCAATATATATTACTTGCAAAAAATTTCGGACGTTTTATTTCGGACGTTTAATTTTCGGACACTTTTTCCCTCATTTCGGGCAATTTTCGGACAAAAATTTCAGACACTGCGCTGAAACATGCCTAAAGTAAATTTAGGACTAAAAGACATGAATTAGACTGAAATAAAATCTGTGAAAATGATAGTTTTACTGTACCTTCAAGATTTTACAGCCGGATACACCAACGAGAAAATAATACAAACTCAATCATGCCTCAAGCAGTGTCTCAACTATAGAGTTCGGTCCAGAAAGGGAACTAAGGGCTTTGAAGCTTAATGTGGCTTAATGATCTGAGACAAGATCTTCAAAAGGATCTTCTGGTTCCAGTACTTTAGTGACAGCCTCCACTATTCCTGCCATCTCAAAACCCTTCCTTACCACATAGTCCTCCGGGCTACGTTTAAAATTGAAGACAGCAAGCGGTTTCTTCTTCTTCGTCTCAAAGAGCTTATTCAAAAGAACTACGAGCTTCTTGATCTATCATCACCTCGGTCACCGAAAGCTACAGATGAAGAACGACACGCTAGTGACAATGAAGAGGACCTTTCAATTGTGTTGACTGATGATGATAAAGATGAAGAGGATTAGCACTACTGGCACTGGCAATGCAATTACCGTATCATAAAACTGGGCTAGGGTCGAAGATTAAATATAAACTGCAAAATGGAATTTGTATCTATGTTTTTGTCTTTCATAAAAGAAACAAATATTTTCCTTTCCAGTTATAAAAAGAACGACTGGGCAAAGCCACCTAATCCGAATTCAAACCATATCATGTATATTGGCTTTGAATATGTGATGCCGTCGCCTCAGAAAGTACTTTTAAAGCTTTATACTATACTGTAAAAATTTCGGACCGTTTTATTTTCGGACACTATTTTTGTCCGAAATTAAAATCCGAAATTTTTTTGCAAGTAATGTATTTTCACAAAACAAGTTTTTCGGTGATTATTCGGATAGCCTCTACAAGCCGTATACCTGGGCATTGTGTATGTTTCGAATAGGTCTACGTGACTTCTTCTTACAGAGCCACAAATGTCGTCATGAGTTACCCAAGTTGAGTTTTACTTCAAACTCACTTCATACAGCGACTACGGGATTGTGCGCTCCACAGCGGACGTCAGGGAAAAATGTAACATCATCTTCATCTAATGTTCTTTACTTTTTCTCTAAGTACTTGAATGTCAAAATTATTTATTTCCGGGTAAACGATTGCTCGAAACAGGGTTAATTTCACCCCACCTCCCCCCTCATTCACGATCCCCCTGCCCCCTATCAATGTTGTAGTCTGTTCCTGGAAGTCCTTCACTGCAATCATACAACATTGGATGGGGGGAAGGGGTTATTTTGTAGAGAGTAGTGAATTTTATAAAGGAATCATCGTTATGCCTGAAAAAATACCATGTCGAGTCAATGTGTCAACTACTTTTGTAACTTATTGTAGGTAGAGGAGGATATACACTCAAGGCATTGCTTTCATTGTTTGTTTTCAAGAGTTTTGTTGTTGCCCCTCAAAAAACTATGGGGCAAATGCGTCCGCTTCGGCCTCAATTTTTGAATTCGTCACACCGTCCGCACTTTCTTGTAATCGATTGTTTAGCGTTGGAGATGACAGTACGGATAGACAACTTTTTAAAGCGGTTTATTGTATTTTCAGATGATTACATTGTTTATGAACTGAAAGAAATAGTGTACAAATTCGTTTTGCAAAATCCCTGTCAACCGTGAAGGCAATTCGGCGTTTATTTGATCGTCAAATCAAGGGTTTCGTCTCCCAATCCTGGCTTCTGAACTACTTTCCGGGAGCGCTTACCACTTGCACGAGAAAAAAAAAACGGTTATTCCGGGGTGAAATGAAATGGTCCGGTTCATTACGGTGGAATTGTTTTCCCAAGTTGACCGGAATTTCCAGAAATTTCTGTTCCATTTGTCCAGGCTTCTTTCGGCAACATTTTTCAGTGTTGTCTTCCAGGCCCCCGCCGCGGATATATCGAAACTTGGCGACTCGTGGGAGTGTGGAGGCAGAGGAAAAGGGTTCTCCTTTATATTCGCTAAACGAGGATGTGCCGCTGGATAGGGTATGGTTTTTGACCTCTCAGTCCTGAACAGGGTATTTAATTCAAGTGATGTCTGTCATCAGTTAGTCTGAGCACAGGGAACCAAACACTGTTTTAGCTTTTAATATCATTTGATAAAAAAATACTGCTACTTACCTGCATTCCTGTGTCTTTTTTAGTCGTGTTTGAAGGGATTTTAATCACCTCGTAAATACAACACACCGGTTACGTCTCCAGTTCCCATTATCGTCATTAACGTTTTATTTGCCAAGTGGCAGATACGCAAGATAAACCGTCTTCACTCCTATTAAAATCCCTTCCAAAAGGACTTAAAAAGACACAGGAACGCAGGTAATAAAAGCTAATACAGCGTTCGGGTTTCCTGTGGTCCGAAGTCTCAGACGCCTTCCCGCCCTAATCCCCAGGTGATTAGGGTGGGAAGGCATTAGATCGATCACTTTCAGGACAGTCGACTACAATAAGATATTAGCGCTATAGTATTAAAAACCGTTTTCCTTTGTCCTAAACAGGGCATGTGTTTGAGGTTATTTTCGTCCTTAGGGTTAGGATTTCGGACCTCCAGTGGCACCCCTAAAACCCAAAATATGGGTCAAGCCTCCCCCCACTCCCCCCCTCCCCCCTTCTTGTTAAAAAGTGTGGCGACCGCTGACATACTGCGGTAGGGGGACAAGTTACAGAATCGCCGCAAAATATTCACCGCCGGTCCTAGGAGTAATGTCGTACCTCAGTGAAGCGGTCTTCTGATTGGCTGATTTATTTCGTGGTTAAATATTTAATTTCCCACGCTCGTGTCATGTTGAATATTTCATATTTTTAAGGCATAATATTGTTAAGCTTATTTATGACATACAAATTAGTAGGTATTGGCGCGTTTTGTCAGAAACACAAATGAAATAAAAGAATTTGTCAAATTCCTAAAGAAGGAGTTTGAGCAGTCGAAGAGAGTTCTTTAAACAGTATTCTCGAAATATAAGTTTAACTAAGAGATATAAACTATCTCAAGAAAATATCGGAGTAAAGCGAAGTGTGATGAGGCGCCAAGCGTGAACGAGTCGCGCTCAGTATCGCACTGTGAGAACTGCAAAAATGACAATATCTTACCATACATTCAAAGGCTACTGATCGAACACCGCTTGGCGCTCCAAATCCGCTAGGCGCTTCACCTCCCGTCGTCGAACCAGTAACAACTCTACTACGCTCCTCTACGTTTTCTTTTTTGATGTTCTGCTTAGCTGATAGCTGCGGCGAGCTGCGGCTTTGTCTCTCACTGATTGAGCCTGCGAACCAGGGCGCTTATACACTGCGCGTGCTCTGTGCTGTACTATTATTAAATAAACCAATTAAATACTCTGCTACGTTTGCTACAACAAATAACGAATTGGCCAATCACAAAGCTCGTTCAGTGTGGTACGGGACTACTGGGTCCTAGACCGTCCTACATGTGCCTGAGTTTCTTTCAAAACATTGCGCCTTTTTCCTCTGACATTAAGAAGTATATTTTCACTTCCCCGTGGCTAGTTCTGACTAGCTCCTCGTGCTTTATAAGAAAACAGGCCGCAATCCCATAAGCCAATGTTGGTATTCCCAAATTCAGAACTTTCAACAGTGTGAAAATAGTGTTCTCCAGCTTCAAATCTTGCCAAGGTCTCTTGGAGCAGTGGTATTTGATGAACGGGAAACAGCCTGTCCTAAGGATGTGATAATTTTGTCCATCAACTCGCCAGTTGAAATGCGACATAGCAAAGTTGTCATTGACCACAGATCTGTAGCGCACAAAGTATGACGTCCACTCTGGCAAGCCCCTTTGTCGCAAATGCACCGTTAATACTTCTGACGCTTTTGGTTTGAGCTTGTGGCTTGAAAGCAATCTTTGAATTTTCCTTATCATAATTGTTGACGCCCTTGGGGTTACCTCAATCACTTGGTAAAGTCGATATAAGTAAAGACATTTTCTCAGCATAAAACTCTCAGTAACGCGGCCATTTTTTTCAGCTTGTTAGGTTCCAGTCTACCCTCCAAACTGCCGTTTCCAGACTTTCCAGGGCTTCAAATTTTCGTCTTCTCTTGCTCAGTGTCCTCGCTCTAGCTCCGGTTTCTGGAGCCATGATCTGTATTATTCAGCAAATTTCATTTATTACTCCCTATCCAACGTAACCACACTGGTGGATGTCTCAAGCTGCCGACACAGCTTGCAGGGTCGTATTTCTTGGCAGCCATGTCGAACCTTGCCTGATTCAGGAGGTGGTTGCCATTCCCAAGTTGAAATCTGGGGAAATCCTTGGAAAGATGTGCATGGCTTCAATATGTGGCTCAGATTTGCATACACTCAGCGGGAAAAGAAAAGAGGCGACACCCAGGTATAGTTACTATTCAAGAGGTACGCAAATGAAATGGGGCAGCAGGAGCTTTTAAAAGAGTGCAGGGGTAAAGTGAAAGGGGGAGTGGTCAAAGGGGAGGTGAAATGACCTAGCAGGATGGGAAGGGAAGGGAAGACTTATTTGAACATAGGCGGTCGAGTATAGGGGTGCGGGAGGGGGGGGGCAAGACTATTGCTGTCATAATAATAATTTAAAACTGATTTGGCAGAATTTTCCTTCTTGTGATCCAGGGTGCATTCAGTATAGGTTTCGCAGAACATCTTTGGCATGGGTTTTGAAATTTTGCTGCATACTGGCGTATGATCGGGTATTTTGGCATACAGTGGCAGGTGACAAAAGCAACATTTGGCACAACCTTTAGGCCTAACCCTGATATTGCGTCAACAAACTCTACATTTCTGTGGTGTCAAAGATGTTCCCAGAGTCTCTCTTGCCAGCCTCTTCTGCGGCAGATACCTGGGATCATGGTTGGTCATTGGCAGTTATTGGTGCATAATTTTTCCTGGTGCTTGGCATGGAATTTCAAAACTCTTGGCACATCTTCAGTGTGGAAGTTATGTGGAATGCACCCTGGCTTGTGAACTTACCTGCCAGTCTACAGTTAGGCCATGTTTCAACTACCAAGAGCCTAGAACAGGCTGTTTTGCAGTATTCATTTGCTGGGGTAAAAATTATATTTAGAAAGTATTATCAGCAGCAATTTTCAAAACTACATTTGTTTGGTCCATTGAAATCATGAAGAAACTGATACGAAGGGTATGCGCTTGGCTTGGGGTACAAAGAGCCCCACATTTTAAAATACTCTTCTGCCTCTGTTGAAGGAGGGATAACAAGATATGTGCAGCTACCAACACTTCCTTTCTGTCTCCAGCCTCTTTGTTTTATTTCTCCCATAATTTGAATTTAAATATTATGCAATGATGCAAACTTTTTCATGATTTTCCCAGTTCCCACCACCCTATGAATCCCACCTCCCATACCTCTCCTGACGCTATTTCCCCTGGCTCCTATCCCCTGCCCACCTCCAGTTTAGCGATTGGTGTTAATGTCAGTAGAACTAGTCTGTGGTCATGCCCTCCCTCCCTACTGAGCATCCCAGGGAAGGAGGGCATGATACTTTTACTTGTCAGATCTCATTTAAAAAAGCAAAATTCTGGCTTTTTATCTGATTGGTAGTAAAACAATGCTTATGTAATGGATGTGGCTGTCTTGTGTAAATAAGGCTTCCGGTCGAGAGGAAAAATGTTTACAGGGACAAGCTGAGAAGATGAGTTCGAACAATGGCACATTATTAAATTGTCTGCATAATTTGTAAGACAACTTGAATATTTTTATACAAATAATTTGTTTATATAGATATAACTCATGAACACCAGTTCAACCTTCTTCCAAACAAACTTTTCTTTTAATGTGACAAAGTTTTAATGTAGTTTTTGCATGTCCAATGAATTGTTCTGCAGACATTTTTCGCATCTGGTGGAAATCCAAGTCACAAAATTGTTAAACGTCAAAGTATCAAGCGTACCTTTTTGTAGTATTAAATCTTTTCAGCCCATGTAGCTCATAGCTGCCATGTAACTTGCTCTGGTGCTATTTTCTCATTCTTCCCTACTGGCTTTAGAGTGAAATAGAAACTGCTTGCAGTCTGTCTGTCTGGTTGCCCCAACAATTCGCCAGTATCCATTTATACTCCTGGGTGAACAGAGGCAGTGTGAGAGTAATATAATAACATAGATTAGAGAGTAAAGAGTTGTGAACAAGAACACGATGCAAAGACCATGGTCAGGACTCAAACCAGAACTGTTCATTACAGAGAACAGTGCTGGCCACCACGCCTGTAGCTTTAGTACTAAAGGCGTGACTGTATTTCAGTGATATTTCTCTTAGCATTTTGACTACCTGATGTACATTTAGGAAACACCTCCTGATGAATTATTTGTGTTAAAATTTAATTGGAGGATGATTTGACAATTGTCTCATTATGTTGAATTGTAGTATCCTTGGACATGAAGGTATCATAGAAGTGATTGATCACATGCGTACAGATACTGGACTCAAGAAGGGCGACAGGCTAACATTCCATGTTGTTAACTGTTGCGGCAAGTGCGAGAACTGTAAAGATGGGCTTCAACAAAAATGTGCCTCCTTATTCAAGGTAAAATAAATCTAATAATCAGATCTGGTCTGATTTCAATTGCTAATTTTTCATATTATTCATAACCATAACAAAATTAATGAATCTGATGGATGGCTCTTAGCATATCCTATATTTGACTAAACTGGAGTGTATGCAGCTAAGGTGTCAAGTCCAAGTGTATCGAGGTTTGC
Organism: Blastomussa wellsi; assembly: GCA_947652115.1. Taxonomy (NCBI): domain Eukaryota; kingdom Metazoa; phylum Cnidaria; class Anthozoa; order Scleractinia; family Plerogyridae; genus Blastomussa; species Blastomussa wellsi. Next base: position 30,284,167 of record OX393563.1, on the reverse strand, counting down.
ATGCTGTGCGTGCGCACACCCTTTCTTTGTTTCCTAATTACAACTGAATACTCCTTGATATTTGTAGAACTTCCATTTTCAAAAAATGCATTTTTATCATAGATTGAAATGTTAAATTGTCAACAGGTTTCACTTTGCCACAGTTTTACTCAAATTTTGTTATAGTTTCATTGTTAATTGATGTAGGACTTTTTGCTGTCCAATTCTGTCGCTCATCATACTTGTGATTAACCAAATTGGGTGACCATTAAGTAAGAGTCTGATTTAATCACTCGTATGATTACAGACTGAATTGGACTCCAGTTTGTCCTATTACCATCATTGACTGCATAGCACTCTGTTTCACTGCATGCAAGATAAAAAGAATTATTGACTGCATAGCACTCTGTTTCACTGCATGCATGTTTTATTACTGTCAGTATGGTCACTCACCGTTGACAGAAGAATCTCAACTGAATGGATGTTACGTGTCTCATATCATTATCCACAGTGGTACGTATGTTGTGAAAATCCCTGACCATGTGACAGACAAGATAGCTTCTCCATTAAATTGTGCACTGGCAACCATGGTGAACGCAGTGTCTGGACTCGTCGGAAAAAATCCTCATCGAAACACAGTTGCTGTTATTCAGGTAAACTAATTAGTTAGTGCATACTGTGGGATGGCTGTGTTAAGACTGGAAACCACAGGACACCCAGCATCACAGCAGGACTGAACTAGTTCAAACTATAAAGTGCTATAGCTGGTAGCTATATTTTGTTGCCAGTGTAGTTAGTTGTAAACAGTTGTAGTCTAAAAGGGTATAGTCTACAACAAGACAAGTGACCCATATTGCTGGAGCGTAACCCAGTTTCTACAGATAAGTAAACAAGAATATTTCTACTGACTCCTCCCTGGTTGGGATGCTAGTCCATTACACAGCTACTCCCAGGTTTAAATTTGCATCTTGGTGAAGCAAGGCACCATAAATTAAAGTCAAGTGTCTTGCCCAAGAACAGAATGAAGTTTCCCCAGCCTGGACTTAAACCCATACTGCTTGACCTGAAGTGCAGTATGCTAACCATTAGGCTACCGCCCCTCCCACAGCCGTAGGCTAAATCTCACATTCATTTAATTGAAAAACTGTCTGGCACTTAATATGCATTAAACTCATCGCTATTGATGAGCTTGGGAGCTGGTGCCTTAAAGAATAGTAGGGACCAAAAGCAAGCAGCCGAGAGGAGGTATCCATTGCAACCCTGGAAGCGGGAACCACCCAAGGAACCCGTCTCCAAGGTGCTTGGAGTTTAACTTTGCCTAAATGATATTTAGCTACATTTAATTTATGTCATTAAATTGTAGGGATGTGGCCTTCTAGGGATTTATGGCTGTGCACTTCTTCGTGACATTGGCTTCAGTAAAGTTTTCTGTTCTGACATCAATCCAAAGAGATTGGAAATGGTTCAGAAGTTTGGAGGCATTCCTGTCATAGCAGGTTATTATCTGGATTGTGGATTTCGTTTTTCTCTTTGTAGCTCAAGATAATGACTGTACTGAGACTTCCTGGTTACCAGAGGTATGTTTCTCATTTGTGGTTGATGCTTGCTTTGATGAGACCAGAAACCATGCAAGATTTAAGTGTCAGTCTACCATCCAAGATAGAAACCCATTTAAGGCTGGTTTTCACAAGCGCATAAGTATAAGCATAACAACACAAGCACAAGCATAAGAAGAACAAACACACTTGTTTTTCTCATGTTGTTTTCACTAGGAATCACTGCGACATAAGACAACATAAGCATAAGAACAAGAAGAACGGACAGTGTCCAGTGTCCAGTGCACTTGTGAAAACCAGCCTTTAAAGCAGGATAATCCACTAGATACACATGACTTGTTATGACACACAAGAGCTTACACCAAGGAAGCTGAGGCGCATTTTTCTTACAAAAACGCAACTCTTTACACCTGTTACCAAACGATTTTAACAAAACATTTGACATATTTAATATTTGTCAAGGAAATTGACAATCCACTTTTCCTTATAAATTAACAGGTGAGCACGCTTCCAGTGGTGTCCATGAGAATTCTGTTGACGTGATAATTGAAGTGAGTAGACTTTTTTCCCCGCAGTTGTGCCCCATAATCTCTGGGTGTGTGGCCATGCCATCTTTTATTGCACAGTTAATAAGTTAATTACTAAGTGGATCAGCAGTCTAACAGTCAAACATGTTTTTGTGTCACTTAATAGGTTTGTGGAGTTCCTGGGGTGATACCTGACGGAATTAAACTGCTTCGAGCTGGGGGAGTGTATGTGCTCATCGGCATGGTGCATCCAGATTCTAAGTTGGATTTGACTGGCGAGCAAATCATACGAAAGTGCATCACCATCAAAGGTAATAAGTTAATTTCTGTCATATTTTACCGAAAGCGCTGTTATAAGTCTTGTGGATTCAGAGGGACTCAAAGGGTGGGAGGTGCATGGGCCTATTATGGTTAGCACGCTGGACTCTGGATCGGACGGTCCGGGTTCAAGCCCCTTGGCAGGGCACAGCGTTGTGTTTTTGGGCAAGATACTGTACTCACTGTGCCTCTCGTCACCCAGGTGTTTACTGCTAGGGGGTAACCCTGCGATGGACTAGCATCCCATCCAGGGGGAGCAGAAATACTCTCTCTCGCTTCATGCTACAGACGCCAGGATAAGCTCCAGCCTGGTGGGCCTCTAGGCCCTACTGCAGACTTTACCTTTTTACCAAAGGGCGGCGAAGTCACGATGGACCATACTGTTACTCATACAACAGACTCGTTGCGTGAGGATGAGCCTTTCTTGTCCTGTCAGAGTTGTGGAGGCAGTGAGTGGGATGCCAAGATAGGGAGGTGAGGTGGGGGGTTATTTCCTTGGGCTTTATGTTTTACAGGTATAAGGGGACAGGGGTATACAGGCCCCCAGGGACAGGTATACTGTCCCCCAGTGGCAGGGGTTTACATGCCCCTAGTGACGGTATACAGGTCCTCAGGCCCCTCCTCTAGACCTGACATTCTCAGGTGTTGGCATATGACAGTAAATTTTGTTTCTTCACGTTCTTCAATGGTGACCTCAAATTATATGTATTGAAAAACATTTCAGCATTTCATGTTTATTGATAACTTGAGATTTAACCAAAAAAAAGTTGCACCTTCTATAGCAATGGCCTTGAGAAAATTTCCCATAAGCTTAGGGCGAGTTTTCTATAACATATTCTGTGCTCATAATTCGTCATTCTAATTGTGAAATGAAAGGGCGAGTATTAGATTGTACGCTCATAGGGACGTGCCTTACTGTGGTTTGGTTTAAAATTTTCAGGAATACACAACTATGGACCCAAACATCTGGATGGAGCCGTCGCCTTTTTGTCCAGAACTTGTAATAAATATCCATATGAAGAACTATTTAGTTCACCTTTCAAACTGGTAGAGTTCGAAACAGCTTTAGAGCTTTCCAAACAGCAAACATTTTACAGAGTGTGTGTGGAGCCTTGAGCTCATCGCGGGTTGGCTGGGGTATGCATGCCTTCCTATGAGCTGTATGTAGTGGGCTTTTTGCCGTTGTGAAGGGCTAAGTGCCGAAACGTTATAATTAGCTAAAGTTTCAATTTCGCACACAATGATATTTTTTATTTTCTTTTAAGGACCAATAGTTCATTTCATATAATTATTTTTAAGAAACAACTATATCAACAAGGAACTGAAATACAACAATAAGTACCATGTTCTCTTTATCCATTGTTTGGATAATATTTTCTTTGTGTTCAGTCATCGCCACTGTTATAGAATATTCATATAATGCTAAACAATGGTCGTTGATACACCAAGAAAGCGCCATTTGTTTTTTTTCTGGATACTGTATGACTATTGGAACCTATTTCTATTTTTTGTGTCAAGCTTTGTAGTTAATATTAATTTGTCATTTGTTTTCAAAATCAGTAAAGATAGATCTAATAATTCGTGAATACTAGAAGTTCCAAAAGCATATGATCTGTTGAAAGTTAATAAAATTAACTTGGGTTTCAAGTCTCTTTTCTCCATTGGTGACCTGAAGTGCTGACTGAAATACTGACTGAAAGCGCGGGATTTGATGTAGAGATATTAAACCGTATTTCTTTTTTCATGACAAACTAGTGGTCCACGTGCACAAATGAACAAAACAGACAAGTAACTTGACTAGTGGATGAAGGGGCGTTACTGAAAAAAAAGAAGGAGGTCATTATTTCCACATCTGAATCGAAAAAACTTGAAAAGAATTTCATTCTTTTCCAACAAAAAAAGGGCTGGTAAAAAATGGCTAGCGCTCGTGAGCGGCGCGGATGAAAAAGGTCTGGGCTAGACTGCTCGTTTAACGAATCTTATGGTTCGCTGAGTCCGGACTGCGTGCAAACAGAAAAATTCAACTTACTTTCTGCCTTGAAAGGTTTCCTCGACTAAGTGTTTGCTTCAAGTCTCCATTTTGTCTTGCCAAATTCACCATTTGCTTAAATAGTTGCGATTTGAGATCCAAAAATATGGCAAACTTTCGGATATACGGTCTGCTCAATAAGAATTTTAATTAGAGTTTCAACATCCTCTAACTACCAGCTTTGAACGGGTCTTGAAATACATCGCAACAGCATTCATAAGCTCGATTGTTAAGATGTTTATTGTTTGAAAAATGAAACAGTTGTTTCAAAAATACAGTAAATTTTTCCAAGGAATTTATATAATTGTTATTATCATCCAAGGATGTTGACTGCAATACGATTAATAGTTTACGTTGCTTACAACATGGTTACGTACTTACGGTGCTTATAAAAACGATTGCAATACAATTGCTTACTGCCAACAAACACGAGAACAAATATTACTTAAAACTACACTGGAAAAAAATAACAAAAGATGTAGACATGGGAATGCCGTCCATTGTTACTACGTTGTGACCCACATGTCACACTGCTTCTTGTGGCTACCAATCTTCATCGTTGTTTAATACTGAACTTACAACTGGTCATTTGGATAACGAGGCCGGGGCATTCTTCAATGGAATCCACTTCTTTTTAAAGGAATTTAAGGTGTTGCTATTGAAGGAATTTTAACAAGGTGCATATACGGACTTGGAAAATTTGTCAGAACGCAAGAACTGATAACCTGAAACATCAGGAAAACCATATGTATAAACGAAAAGAGCTCAGAATCACGTGTTATTAATACATTTCTCACACATGACTGAGTGATTACTGAAATATACAAATATACCGGTACCTTTCAGAAGATTATTTTAATAACGTCGCGTTAATTTAATGTCGTGCGTCGGATCGAGTATACTAAGCGGAGCGGGACGAAAACACTACATAACATTTTTAACCGCGGAAGTCCATTTTAGTACCCACGTGTTTTCAAGATTAGGTCATGATTTCCCTTTCAGCAGTCAGTTTTTGTATGTAACAACAAGCTTATGTTAAATGCTTCCTTTCACACTAAAGGAACTCCAGAGTTTGGGATCTTCCTGACTGGCTGAAAGCACTTTAAGCTGTACATGTTCTTTTCTTAACTGAGTTTTTTCCGGCTGAAAGCGTGTCTGATAAAAATGCAAGAAAAAGCCCTAATCTGAACCGTTAAACGTAAATACGTGAGTACGGGGAAACACGATTTTAACTGTTGTCATTCCGCCCAGGCGTATATAGTGATAAAAAGTGTATAATTTTATAAAATAACTCTTCGTCAAAAGCCTTTAAACGATCTCAGGACTTTTAACAGGACAGGCGTAAAAAGTAGCCAGCGTTCTATGTTTTTGTCGCAATGTGCGGGAGTATTCTAGGTCAACATTTGTCACTTCACGCGTGCCAATTGAGTACGCGACTCTGATCACGCTTGCGTTGAGCATGTCTTTTAAATATTTTGTAAATAATCCGTGCTTCCCGCCAACTTAACCATCCCAATATTTAAAATGATCGTTTTCTGTGCAATTTGGGCCGGAGGTATGCCATCAAGAAGATCAAGGGTTGCCGGGGGATATTAACGATAATAACAAGTCTTTAACCCTCTTTATAGTGAAGGGAAAGGCATATTGGACAGCTTATCAAACATTTTACATCGTGTAAATTTTCCTCCCAGCAGATTTCCACGCTACGGATTTTTCACTGTCAGTAACTGCACTGATTAATTTGTTTTACACCCTGATAAGCTAATATTCGTTTGGTGAACGCAAACTATGCCCCCTCATGTTTACATTCTCACTTATCATATCACCTGGACGTTATATCTGCTAAACGCTGTATACATTCAGTGATATTGCAAATGAAAGAAATATTCAATATTCAACGCTCTCAGTGCGAAATAGTGTTTACAAACATTCATCGAATCGCCCCAGGAAGGTTAAAACTGAACAAAAACGGAACATTGAATAAATTAACGGTTGTTTTGCAGGGAAAACCCCAAAGTAAAACAAGAACTCATCCAGCAAACATTTATAAGAACGCAGAATTTGGACGAGATATCGATATTATTCTGTTAGTTTTTGGTAACGCAATATTTTATGGACTTTGCATCATCCGAGACAAATATTTATAAAAGTTAATCCTTCTTCAGAATTTACTCCATTGTCCTTTATTTTATTATGGTTGGAGTGACGGGGTCTCCTTTTGAATCAGTCTGTTTTCAAAAATACCCTGCAGTCCAAGTGACGATATTTTGTAGACTGTTTTTTAATCAGGTAGCGTTGACAGAGACACAAACATTTGTGCGATATTTTAGGAACATTTCTTTTCACTTTTTGTTATCCCACGCAACCGTGAAACAAAGTTCAAACGTAAACTGACATTGGATGACACGTTTCACAAAACGTGTAAGCTATTGCAACGTGTCTGGAGAAACGCCTCGATTGTTCTCGTGATCGGAGTCACGACGTCCCGTCATAGCAATATTTGCTCGTATTCGGGTACCATTTTAGAGTACATAACACGTTTGCATTATTCAACACTGAAACGAAACGAAATATTTATAGAAAAGTAAAAATAACTGCATGATTTTCTTTGTCAGAAAAGGTGAAAGGGCTTTGCAGAACGACCGGAAGTGAAAGAATAGTTTCTTCTTACGTCATAACATACTTGAACCACGTGAGCCTTATAAAAATGGCGGCGGAACTAATCGGGATCAGTAGTTTCGTGCGAGATTGCCAGGCGTGTAGGAGATTCATCTGACGGGCCATCTGCCTTTTTATTTATTCCTTAAGATGGCTGACGATCAGAGAGAAGAGTCTTTACAGGGAACAGTCGCCGAAAAAGTTGAAGCTTCGCCAAAGTTATTGGTAAACGGCGAAGAAATATTCACTGCTTGTTCAGATCATGACGTTGCTGGTTCATCGCATTCAGAAGATGAAGTCGATCGCAAATATCGACACTCTCCTATAGATTCCCACTCCGATAACGACGTCAAAGATGGCGTAGAACCTTTTCAACCTCCCAGCGAGGAATTGACCGAGAAAATCGTCTCCCAAGTTGAGTTTTACTTAGGCGATGATAATCTCGCTAAAGATGCCTTCTTACTCAAGCATGTACGCCGTAACAAAGAAGGGTACGTCAACTTGAAGCTGATTACGTCGTTCAAAAAAGTGAAGACGCTAACAAAGGATTACAGAGTTGTTGCCGAAGCCCTGGAAAAATCAAAAGAGCTTTCAATGAATTCAGAAAAGACAAAAGTTCGAAGGAATGTTTCACTTCCTTCAGAACTTCTCGAACGTAATCCGGGAAGAACTGTCGTTGTGAGTCATCTTGAAAACTCCACAATGGAAAGTGTGAGCGAAATCTTCTCCAAATGTGGGGAGATTGAATTAATCCGCATCATTCGCCCAGGAAAATCAATCCCTGTCGATTTAAAGCCTTATTTCACCAAGCATCCGGAACTCGAGAACGAGCCTACCGCTGTCGTTGCTTTTGAAACCATGGCGGCGGCTGCCCGTGCTTGTAGTGTAATGTCAAAGGAAGGAGGCATGAAAGTAGTGGAACTTGGCAAACAAGGCCCCAAAAAGGAGAAATCAAAGTCCAAGACGAAATCTAAAGACAAAGGAAGTGATGCAGGGCGAGATTCCGACGAGGAGCATGATGAGTCAACAAAAAAACGCCGTAATAGAAAGAAGAACAAGCGTCTACAGGAGTTGATGGGCAGAAATTCAGATGATAGTTTTTCAAGTTCATGTTCCTCAGATACAGATAACTCTTACTCATCATTCAGTAGCTGCCGTCGCCGGTATAACAATGGGGGTATCCATACTCCAGACAGGGCAGGCTCCCCTACCGGGAGCCCACGTCCCATTGGCTGGCGATCACCCCAGAGTAGTCCAGAACTGCCCAGGAAGCTGGGAAACAATGCCGCAAAGGAAGGTAGCAACAGCGCGCCTAACAGCCCGTGGTCACAGAGGCGTAAGTTTGGATCACCAAACAGTGGTCATTCCCCTCACACTAGCCCCCTGGTCGATTCCACCAGCCCCCGTCACAGGATGATTCAGTTGGAAGGCGTTGAACGACTTCCAAAGGGACCTGATGGAACAAAAGGATTTCACTCTGGTTTAGGTCGAGGCAGGCCTCTAGTTGCAGTTGCTTAGGATATTCCAATCAGTGATATATTAGTTATATGATATAATTTGTTTTTCTCTGTACTTTATTATGAAGATTAAAATAAGATCTGGCTCAGTTTGTATCTAATTCAGTCAAGTTTTTAGTGGCTAAAATTATTGACAAAAGAATTACAGCTGCAAACTTTTTATCTTTGTACATAGTGAATGGAGTTGCAATTGGTGTTGCTTCAATTTTGGAACTTTAACTGGTACATTCTAGTCTTGCCAAGAGTGTGTTTTTAAGGAAGACAAAATTGTATATAATTATATAGTTACAGTGTATGGTATGCATAAATTCCTACGGCTGAAAATAGTAGAGTTTGATGTTGCCAAATTTAGATTTTCTAGTCATCATTTCAGCTTCAGTTTTCAGAAAATGGCATAATTTTAATGTTTGATGAAAAGGTTCCCTGGGGAAACATTTTTTAAACCCTCTGGGAATATTCTCAATGGTTTGAGAAATGGAGTTCCAGGTTCTAATGTTTTCCTGGATTTTTGTCTGTATATAATTCTAAAATAGGAATAAATTATTGTTTACTCCCAAAATGTTTCTGAAGGTGGAGAAAACTGTAAATAGGGAAGAGTTTTAATATTTTATCCTGAATGAATTTTGTAGGTTACTTTTAAAACCTGTATGTTTCCTATGTTGAAATTTTGAAGATTTCTTTCATTGGATTTTTTTTCTATTTGACAAAAAAAATTGAAGAACCAAAACAATTTGGTTTAAACTGGTACTCAATAAATTGCTTAGTTTTCTAATTGGGAGTAACCAGGCACACTAAATTTATTATTTGTCTATATTTTGTTATTTTCTAGACACAGTGGTTACATCATTGCGTCAAAGCCTAACAATGTTTTCATTAGCGAGAAAGTAGCTGGCTGAATATTTAGGCAGATAACTTTTCTTTCAATTGTTAGGATTTAATCAGGTTTTATGTTTTCATTGAAAGTGTAAAGGTGTGATGTACTGTAAGCTGTGTATTAAAGAAAAGAAAATGTTGTGAAAGTAGGACTTTATATAATTATTATATTTATATTCTGATTTGTATTACACATTGTTTATTTTGTGGGTTATCCTAAGTATCAACCATTAAATTATTGGAACTAACATTTAACAGAAAATGTTTAGAAAATTGATTGTCAAGGTTTGGAGAAACACTAGTCATACATTACTTTGAATGTTTGGGTCCAGAAAATATCCATTCTCTCCCAGTTGAGGATCATTCAAAGTTCCAAGGGGTGGGGGTGGGGAATCTTAGCCAAGCCTAAAAGCTGAGCTCCATACTTTTTGCTGGTTCTTAATAATTTGAGGAATTTCTATCTATGAAAATATTAGCTTACACAACTCTTCGATCAATTAATAGTCAACATCAATCGCAGTGTTTATGCTGATGATGACCATGAAAAGAACAAAATCTTAAAAAAAAAAATTGGACTCGAGACTGTGATCCAGTGTAAAAACATCACCTGGTCAGCGGTCAACTTAAAAAATAAAACACATGTGACCCCGATGAGCTGTAAACCTGAGGGGGGTTGGCTGAGTGTGGATATTTCCACTTGGTGATAAAACTAGTTGATGAATTTCTTTATTATCATCACCTTTATGCTTCTCAATGTATTGATATTGTATGGAGACAAAGAAGTTAAATGTTGGGCTTTCTTGGGAATATTAGCCTCTTATGAAGACATTTTTTGGCTTGTCATGCATATTATTCCACCTTATTTTTGTTTGTATTCAAATTAGCCCTTCTTGTCTCGTTTTTAAGCTCAAAAATGAAAAGAATATTTTAAATTGAACGACGCAATACGGGCCAATTTGTATGTGCATGAATCAGCAACCATTTTGGAATAAGGTGTTTGCAGGAGGATTGTGATGAGCCAAAAGCACATCTGCGTTGGAGGCTGTGGGAATATGGAAGCAGAGACCTTGTTGGGGTCACTGTGGAGCATAACAACCTTACCTTGACAGTTCATTGATCTCTCCAACAGGTGGAATAAATGGGGGTAACAATAATCCCATACAGGGCGAGAACAAATAATCTTAGTTGGTTAATACTTAACAGGGATGAACTCCTAAACTCCTACTAGGGATATATCAGACCCTGACTCTTCCCCAGATGTCTCCTATTAGAAAATAGCAAGACGCGATGGATCATACCCCACGCCTGTTCTTTTTCTCGCAATAGACGATTTGGGACGAGTCAGATATGAGACCCTAACCTGCTCCCGTCTGGCCACAGCTCAGTCAGAATAACATTGGTAGATCTAATCTGGAGGGATCAAATTTTCTTGGCCCCATGGGAACACTTACAAATTTCCTCTTTCACGGTAGTAACCAAGGGTTACTTGCTGTTTTGGCATCATTGCGTTCCCTTGGCTCCCAAATGCACTAAAAAATGTATAATTAAGGGATAAACTCCAACCTGATGGGGAACTCTAAGCCAAAAGGCAGACTTTCTTGTGAATAACTTAGGGTTAACCATTAATTTTATTGACAAAGTAATGGAACACCAGAATGTGGCAGCGAGGATGATGATAATAATTGAAAAGACATGAACACAATATGACAATTTACCGGTATTACTATTTTCAGACAAATGACCTATACTTCCATCATATTTCTAGTTATTCAGTTCATTTATCTATTTTAATTTCCAACACTATTCTTATTAGCTATTCTTGATCATTCTCTGCTGAATTGACTATTAATACTATTAATAATATTAGGGAATTTAAGAAAACCACAGAACAATGCCTTTGCACATGCATTATTGTTCTTATTACATTTATTTGCCTTCCTCTGCAAAACAACAATGTGAAATGACCAACCTCTGTGTTGTCTGGACAACGTGAACCACGAAGGCTAATTGTTTAATTTCTATTTCGAAATATTTATCGCTGTGTTCCAGAGTCAGTTTTGAGATAGTTTTGACAGTAAGAGTATCGAGAGATTTGTAGGTAAAATATTAGCGTGCATCAAAAACGTTATTTTTAAACGCTGGTTATTTACGTCTGCGAACCAGAGCCAGAATCCGGGGCCAGCAGCACCTCATGGAAGTGGCAATGCCATTGGGCGTTGAAACAATAGAGTATACTCCTAAACATAGCCTCTAGCCCTGATAACAAAGAAGTCTATTGTTACGGAGAACAAAGGAGAACGAATTAAAGGAGAACGAATGAAAAAATATGTTCATATGAGGTGCTGGACTACTCCACAATCCTTGTTCTTGTGTACCAGGATTTGAGAATGCACCATGATTGGTCTATTAAGAAAAGCCATTGTTTAATGAGCTGAGATTTGCTCCTATTGGCTGAAGGAATTCCTGGCAGTTCACACCGGAATTGGTAAGCCAATCAGATTAAAGTGCAATTCGAAACACACTTCTGGTAATTCGTTGAGTCTGTTGGGAGTCCAGAACAAGGATTTTGGCACTGCTTCGCAGAGGTATATAACCGGGCTTAGATTATATCTGCGACACAGGCTAGTAAAATATAAATTCATTTTTTAATTGACGTTGTTCTTGGCATCGCCGTCGTGGTTTCTTAAACTCCCTATTATTAAATTCTACAATCATGTGACTTAACATTCTATTATTTTGTACTTAAAATGTTATTTTCACTTGGTAGAAATTTAATTGGTTCAAACTTGATATAAAAAATGTACCACACTGAAAATTACCCTAAAAACATGTAATTTACAAGTCAATAATAAATACTAGAATAACCCTTCTAAGAAATTAATTTCAAGTCTTTTGTGAAAAAGTCTATTACTAAAACAAGAGCAGCTTGGCTGCTTTCAGTGAGAAATGGTAATGCCTGCACTGCCGATTCTCAATGAACGTTTAGTTTGGCCACCTCAAATCTGTACCTTTTCACATTTATCTCAATGTTATAAATACAACCAAGTAATATATTTACACTTTCTATTTTTCGTTTTGCCTAAAGCTTCAAATATTATCAGTAACAATTATATACTAATACTAATTTAAATACAAAATAGTTTTTCTGTTGAATAAATATAATTATTGTGTAAAAAAAATATTCCTAATTTCCACATCTCCCATAATACACCTCGTTTGCAACACAAAATTTTGCATAAGCATAAATGTCTTCAGTTTCTCTTGGGATGACTGTAATACCCAGGCGAAATGGGAAACAAAGGTTATGCAAAGTGCAAACAAGGTGTATCATGCAAGATGTGGAAATGGTGAATGGATCTGCAATAAATACACTGCTTTCAGAAAGAGATGTTAGTGAATGCTCAAAATATGTGAATTGTATATTTCTTCAACAAAGTCATTTTCAAGCCGGCATTTATTGAGCTTGCGGCCCCATGCCACACCGGGGGCCACAAGGACTGATGACAATATCGATGATTTATTGAGCTTGGATGGCAAGAAGTATTTTTTGGTGCTGATCGAGAGTCAAAGGGCGCTTTCCATTTGTTAGAACTGGCTGGTCGGACTGGTCTGTTATGCGCGAGTTCTGAGAACTGGTTCTGGACAGATTGGCCCTGCTTATGGAGTAGGGCCGCTCAGTTCTCTCGGTCCAACGCACTACGACAAAATATTCCACAGGAATTTCACGCGTGGAAAATGGCGGCAGGTTCATCACAGACTTGTAGTGGGTATAATAGATTTATACCTAAATTTTGTATATTGTTTTGATGGAGAGGAAAATTGCTTTTCCTGAAGTGCCTTACGAAGGTTTTCATAAGCAAATTGTATTTCACAATGGTAGCGTGGAACCGTGATTTTGACATAGTGCACAATTCTCACTAATTTGCACCGAGAAAAAATACACATAAATACTGCATCGTTCATAGCAAGAATATTCTCCTCCTCCAACGACAGAAGGTCAAGAAAAAATGTCAGCAGAATGTTGCAATTTTGAGTCGCTAAGTCCGCCATATTGTCTACATCAGCTCTTGCGTGTCGCGTGGGTAATTATGCAAACTGGCCTTTGGACATTCCATTTAGACCGATGAGGACCATTCTTTCCAACTGGCCAGTTCTAACAAATGGAAAGCGCCCTAAGAATTACTGACTGCAGATTCTTACAATGCAATATGCATTAATTGGCAGATCTAGCTAGAGTGGGGAGGTCACTTAAGGTGGGGCAAGCTTCAGAGTTACTTCAGGTGTCCTAGATACCGGTCAGCACTGCTGATACTGACCAAGCAGTGCTCAAGCTACAAAATGGCAATTTCTCACTCTTGTGCTTGATTGAATTACAACAATCTAAAATTTGTTATTGATTTTCTTTGCCAGAAGCAATACTTTCGACAAACAAGTGCCAACTAAAGTTAACAGCTAGCTGTTTCTTGGTCTCAAACTTGTACACAAACATTGTTTTCAAGTAAAGTACAATTTCTACTCATATGAGCTTCAAGGTCATCCTCCAACATCTTAAGTGTGTGACGAACCTGGAAAACAAACGATACTCACCTTCAAAAATGTATCAAAATGTACTATTCTAACCACTGTCATTGTTCAGTAACAATTCTTTATTTTCTCATTTAAGTTACCAGGTAAATGTTTCAAAAAGTAACAAACCTGTGTAATGGCATTTAAATTGGCAGCTACTATTGTTTTAAACCTGTGAAACAAAATTAGAATATTATAATTATTAATAAGAATAAATGAATATTAAATATAGCTCAATTATAGTACATGGGTGTGCAGAGATATGAAATTTCTATAAGAGTGTTCAACTCGATATATCTCACGAGTGAGCACAGTGATTGAGTGAGATATCGATTTGAGCATGAGAAGAGAAATTTCATATCTCCAAGCAACCATGTATTATTTTGTTTACTTTATAAACATGTTTTGATGAAGATTTTTTGAAGATTTCCGACCATTTTCCGAAGATTCTAACAATCTTATCTTTAAGTCACATGGGCTTTTCCGAATATTTTCAAAAAGTTTCCAAGATGACCAAAGGTTTCCAAAGATTTTTGAGGTTTGCCGAAGACTTCCAAGGTAGAACAAAAGATGTTTTGACTGTACACCAGTAAATTGAAATACAGTAGGGTCAAACATGTTATCAAACGTGAAGTCACTGACATCACACAAAATTAACTAATTATCGTAATTTTACATGTGTGTTCAATTACCGTTTTTCTCAGGGGTGAAAATCCTTATAAAGCACTGCAGTTGATATAATAAATTAGATAATTTACTGTGTAAAAGTGATAATCCCATTGATTGATGCCTGAAGGGGACTGGGGCAATTTGAGGAAATTATGTCTTGAGAGAAGACTGGAGATAAGACTCTACCCAAGCCCTTTTAAGTTTGCTGGCAGACAAAACAATGACCCCCAGTCCATGGATTACCCCGATCAACTACCCAAATGGTCAACCCTACCCCTAAAAACTCTTTAAAAATTTCATAGTCCATTTTCACCCTAATAGAGTTTTTAGGGATAGGGTAGTCCATTGGGATACATGCAGTCCATTGACTGGGGGTCAGTGTTTTGCCCACCACCTTTAACTTCTACTTCCCCCAGTATCCTCTATTACCCACTCTGTTTTAAAACACAGGATTAAGAAGGTAAGAATTCTTACCTAACTACTTCTGCATCAAAAACGTCTTGACGCAGTTTCCAAAGTTGATACATAGATTGACGGCTAGAATTGAAAACAATGTTCAAAAAAATGTTAACACTGACACTTAAGGCAAAAGTTATAAAAACTGATTTGAATAACAAAGCAGTAGTGTTAACTTACAGAAGAATCTTTTCTGGAGGAAATGATGTCTGGGCCATGATTTTCGGTTCCAATATGGAAAGACGATGTAACAGGAATAAACTGCACATCATTAAACAGATTATTCTGAAACAATAAAAATGAAGCTGAATCATTAATACTGTACTGTATTGTATGTTTTGTACACTGTGTACCATTTCAACAAGCTGCATTGAACTTACAGAATTTGTCACATAATATTTCAATATATGAATACTTACAAAAAGGAAGTTACTATGTAGAATAGCTGTTCCCTTGTAAGCCTAGAAAGGAAAAGGAAAATAATCAATGTAAGTTGCTTAATTTGATTCTTAACGTCAGTCTTTAGGTTTTACTTTTTAAAGTCTTTGATCAACTGTGCAAAAATGTCACAAGAAGAGACTGTGAATTGGGAGCAAAAGGTAAAAAGTTTTTACCAGTGAGAATAATTCAGTTATGTGTGACACTTTGAAACATGCAGGAAATGTTAAAACAGCTCTTTGAAGAGTGAAAAAACTTTGTAAACAGACTTTTCGGGGCTTAGCCCTTCTTCAGTGCAGTGCAATGCAAGCGCTCAACTGATGTTCACACTTCACAACACAATTTTTTTGACACTTCAAAGTGTTTTTCTCTTAGTAGTTTTTACTATTCTTGATAGCAATATTATACACTTATCTGTAATAAGCCCACCTTTGAACTAATCGTAGGCTGACTTGAAAATATGAATACAGTGTTTCTGCTATTGAAGCTAAAAGCATTGCAACACCAGCTGAAAAAGACAGACGTGAAATAAGACACAAACAATCAAACAAACAAATAAGCTTTGGTAGATGGGTTAATGGGTTCCAAAGGTCATGAGGATCATGGTTTGTGATTGACAGATTTTATCCATTGTGCTTTTCTAAGTTTGTTGATTGTTGTTGTAATTATGACTGACAGCAACAAAACATTATGCAATTGTTAGCTACTAAGGTGTTAAATGTTTTGCTTCTTGGCATTTGTGCATTATCGAAAGACAATGTAAACTGTGATTGACAAGCTGCCATCCCATCCAGAATGAAGTAGCAACACTCCACTTCATGCTACAGAAGCCAGGCTAATTAAAGTACTGAGGGTGGATGATACGCAGCTCTTTACAAGGTCCCACAGTATTGGCTGAAAAGATGATAAACAAGCAACAGTAACAACGGACCCTAGCCCTAAAACAATAGAGCTGCATGCTATTAAGATCCAATGAAATTAGAGGTTCTAGAGAGCTGCGAACTATCTCGCTGAGGTTGTCGCCCTGAACCCTTAATTAGCATAATTAGCACAGAGGTATGTTCCAGGTCAAAAACCCATCAAAGTCAGCTTCCAGACCCAACAAATTAACACAAAATGTCTACCAGTAATTATTTGTTGGAAACGGTAGGGATTTGACCCGTTGGAACTTGATTGGTACCTTGACTAAAGACCTTAACTGGAACCCTGTAAAAATGGACTATGTATTATTTATTTTCAGTTTTACCATGGTTTATTTTGTTGCAGATCCTTACCACAGCTGGTAATCTTGGCTGGCTCCTCAGAGGGTCGTGCTATCTCACTGAAAGGAAGAACATGGCTACTTCTTGTACTTGTTACAGACTGCCCTAGTTCTGTTGTGTCTTTAACATGTTCCAACTTCTCTGTCCATGTTTGTTGCGCTTGTTGGTAGTTGTTACAAACTACTGTATCCTCTCCAAGTTTGGCAATGCAGCATGAATGACCTGCATTCATCTCTGAAAAAAAATTAACAAACATTATATTGTAAATTTTTACTTTTTAGTTTTACCTTCATTTATTTATTTTCTTCTTGGTAGCACAACTTTGATAACAGTACTTAATAGTACTGAAGGGTTATCCTGTGAATTTGTTTTTTTTTTATTAATTTTATTTTTACTTACAAAGAACATACATTACTGCTAACACTAGTTACAAAATCACTTACTCTACAATACTATTTCACTTTTTCACAGATATAAGGAAAAAAAGAGGCGAAACTGACAACAAAGCAAATAAAGAACAATATATTACTGGTCTTTGAAAATGTATATAAAAAATAGCAAGCATGAAATAAAAAATAAATAAAGAAGTGCGAAAAGAAAAAACATTAAGTGTACTAAGTTATTGGATCTAGCTTGAATAGGTCTCCGACTTTTTAATAGATTAGATTTGCAAAATGGGTAGCAAAAAGGCACGCACCTTAACCGTATTTAGAAGGTCGTTTATGTTGTCCTATATCCTAAATTAAAGGTGATCAAGGAGAGGTTTCCATTTTTCAGGAGGGTCGTTGAGACCATTTTTCTCAATTTCATAGGTTTTCTTTGCGAAACGTAGAAATTGTGGAAAGTTGGGAATTTCGTTTTTCATTTTGCTAAGCCAAATGTGATATCTGCTCATCAAACAGCAAAAATTAATTTGGTGCTTAGAATCTGAGGTATCAGGGCTAAGGCCCAAGGCAGTGATCATGTCAAGGTTTTCATTCTGAATTAGTGAGCAAGCACGTAGCCAATTAAAAATACTTTTCCAAAAAAGAGAGGTCAATGTGCAATCCCAGAAAATGTGAAGCAATGTTTCAGTTTCTCCTCCGCAGAAACTGCAACGATCATTATCTCTAGCTGAAATTTTAAATAGAAAGGAATTTGTTGCAAGACGTCGATGAAGAAGTTTAAATTGGAAAATAATAATCTTGGTACTTTTTGTGTACGTTCTTGCCAGTTGAAAATTTTTTTTCCAATCGATTTCATCTTTTTCTAGTTTACAATCGTTACACCATTTCGCTTGAGAAGTTAACGGCTTCTCACTCTTAAGTGCTACAAGGTTTCTATAAACTAAATTGCTGGGTTTCTTCGTCTCCAAGAATGATTTTTTGAAAGGCTTGGTATCTTCTTTTTCAATGTTGATTATATTTGTTTGGAATCGTTTCCTCAGGGATTTCAGTGTTGAGATGATTCCGTTAAAAGCGAGAGAGCAGGGTTTAAGTGAATATTTGGTTTGGAACTCTTTATAAGAAAGGAATGTGGTTGCATTTTTCTTAAGGTGCTCTATCAAAAAAATTCCTTCCTTGAGCCATTCAAGAATAAAAGCAGGTTTGCGATCAATTCTAATCAGAGAATTATTCCAGAGGGGTTGCTCGTTATAATGTTGCAATGATAATACGTTATCAGTATGATTAACCTCAGCCCAGATCTGCAATAACTCATTGACGAATGCATCCGAAGTTTGGAAAAAGCGCTTAGTATCTGTCTTGTCCAGGTTGCCTAGGAACACCGCCTCTCTTCCATATCTACTGAGTTCCAAATCGAAGAAAAGTTTCCATTTTCCTAAATTTGTTTTATCGAGGTATTTTTTGATCCAAATAGTTTTCAAGGATTTATTAAAGGAGAAAAGATCAATCATTTTCAGGCCGCCGTTATTATACTCATTGATCATAATATTTCTCTTAATTTTATCGGATTTCCCATCCCAGAGGAAAAGATAGAAAGCATTGTTTAGTTTTCTAATAGCTTGGCCATTTGTTTGGAGGGGAGAAAGGATATGAACCAGCTGTGAAGCGATTAGACTTTTTAATATCGTGATTTTTCTGAGTAGGCTTAGTCTTCGGTATTGCCAGTTTCTTAGTAAATTCAGAACTTTTTCCGTTTTTTCTTGGAAATTCAAATTCGCAGTTTCTTCGGGGTCTATTGAAAGCCAAACTCCAAGTGATTTGATTTTTATTTGCTGCCATTTAAAGCCTTTCTCTGGACATAAAACCTCTGGACTTCTCGCTTTTGAACCTATCCATAACGCTTCAGTCTTTTTGCTATTGAGTTTAAGGCCAGATATTTTACTGAATTTTCCAATAACATCGAGTGAACTTTCTAGTGCACTCTTTGTGCCATCGAGAATTAGAGTGGTATCGTCTGCATTATCATTATTATTGTTATTATTAATATTATTATTAATAGGATGTAAATTGTTGCTTTTTAGTTCAGTGAATTTGTTGTTTATTTTAAAGATTTCTAGTTATTTGCTGTAAACATAATTGTACATAATTGGAATAAAGTGATATTATTATTAAATTATTATTATTATTATTATTATTATTATTATTATTACTAGAATGGTTACAAAAACTGGTAGAATTATCCAGTATTTATCCTTGAAAATAAGGCTTATTATGATTACAAAGCTAGTCTTTTCTCATCACCTTGCTTACTGTAGTTTTTTTAAATTTTCAATTGTCACTACATTTAGTGTAAATAGTTTATTTGAGTTGTGAATAAAGGTTATTTGAGGAGCCTTGTGTCACCTGTGAAAGGCCAGGCTAGACAATCAATTTTAATCATTATTAATACCATTTAACACATTTAACAGGTATCACCAGTGGAAGCTTTGCAGCAAACGATTTAGCAGAACGGAGACTGGAACATGAAATAAATCAACAAATCACAATAAGAAAAGAAACTTCTTTCAACTGACCATTGTCTTCTTCTGTGTTCTGTACATCACCTGTGTCTTCCAGCATATCCTTCTCCTCAGAGGGACAATCGTTTTCGGGTTTCTAGTTGACAGGATGCACACATTAATTTAATTAATGCAAAAAGAAGATAATATATATACTTGAGCATTGAGCTAAAGTAGTACAGTTGACAAAAAACATTCTCAATTTCATACGTCTCTCCGTATTGATTTCAAAATGAAATCTGATTCAAAATCAAAATTTTGATCGCATTATTAAGGTCTTGCAACTCTTCAAAAATTCACACATTCTCCAGTCTCATCATAACTATGTCTAATAAGTAAAGTTAATAAAGCTAATTTGATCTTTGAACTTTTTAATAGACAATACTTTGATACGATGCTTTTATTATTATTGGTTGGAGCAAATGGTAATTTTAAAATATTGAAGAATCAAATAAGCGCTGATTTTCAGAAATTGGCTATCAAATGAACAAAATAATATTACACTTAACAAAAATGTCTTCTTTAATTGCAGGACAGCAAATTAAAAAAAACATGTTTAATATTAACTCATTTATTTGATTTTATTAAAATAAAAAAATCACACCTGATTATCTTTCTCGGATTTCCCTGTCTTCTAAATGAACAAACAAAATTTAACTTTTTTAATTAACATTAATCACTGACATTTAAAGACATTAATTTTTAAAGCCCTGTATCAATAATCAGTGGTTTCATTTTAGTCAATATTACAATAATTCAGACCATTTTTTTTATTTTCAGAACCTAAATAAATCAGTTTGCTAGTCAGATAATAAAGTATTTAATGTGGTCATTTAATATTATTATCAGTACCGGTATTATTGCTATTGATTACTGATCAATTCGTTATTAGCCATTTTTAATTACCTGGTATCTATCTCTGAATGTCATTATTTAGTAATTACCCGATATCTCGATTATTCCACGAGTGCGCGTTGGATATGAGATGGTAGATAGCCAATGAGGCGCGTAGCGCCGAGTAGGCTATAAACAAGCACGAATGGAATAATTGTTTTATTAAAAACGCCCAAAAAATATAATTGTACAAACATTGCAAAAAATGTATTCTTTTATGCGTACAACCACCATACTTTTTTGGTCAATGGTATATGAGCTCATATACCATTGCCTCTAAACCAATCAAAACTCAGACAATGCAATATACCATAGCTAGTTTTTAATAAAAAGAAATACCAAATGCAACAAGCTGACTGTTGTGGTGACCATGAATACTCACCTGGTTTTTGGCCTTAATTTCATCCCATACTTGAAGCAAAAGTTTGTACACAGTTTCTCTGGACAAGAATGATGAGAAGAAGTGCTGCAATTGTAGAGTAAATACTATATTCGGTAAAACTTTTGTAAGTGATTCATAATTTATTTGCAAAATAATGCTTAGTATATACACAAGACCCACTGTACAATCTACACGTACAGTCATGTAGTTTTATTGACATGGTTTGACCAAAAACCTCTGGCATTCTCAGGACAAATTTAAATGACTTTATTGCTTGAATGACTTTATTCAGCTTCTAAATTTTTAATGAATCACCAAGTTTCACCAGAGTTCTCCATGCTGTCATTTCAGCACCCAAGACATTTTCCCAAAAACAGATTTTCAGTTCAAATAGTGTATGGCTTCTACTAGATCTATACCGGCAGTATTTACTGACCTTTTCTTCGTCAGTGCAGATAAGTATTGCATTTGGAACAACATACGCTGTTTTTTCTCTTGTTATAGACTGGATCTTTGTGCAGTCTATTGTCACCTAAAACAATAAACAATAAAGTTAAAGGTTAAGTTGCATGCAGGCCAAACCCGCCAACACAGCTGGAGTTTAAAATCCCAGTTTGCATAGCATGAAAGGTGCTGGGGGAGGGGGGCTGCGTGTCAACTCTAAGAAGGCCTGTTTCAGCAGAAAAAAAGAAATTCTTCCTGGAATCTGCAGATTTTGCTGGGAATTGTGTGACATTAGAAATTTTTAGGGAAACATGAGGTAATAAGTAGTTAAAATTTTCTGAAGTGTGAGACTTTTTTCGAGATTTTCTGAAAAAAATTTGGGACAGTATTCCAAATTGTGAGGACGACTTTCCTTTACACAACAAACAACAAGGAGAGTGCTCAAACCCAGATTACTTGATTTGTATGTAGTCTGTTGTCTCCCATTTCATTCTCTACATCATGATTTTCAATGGTTATTAGTAATTACTTTATTTGCCAATGCTGAAAAAGAAAATTGATCTACAACACATTAGATGTTAATATCAAACTTAGAAAAAGATCATCTTACCTGTGTTTCCCATCCAAATATATTTGAATAGAAACAAAACCAGCCTTGTGAGATATAGATTCTTCCTTGAAGTAGGATTTCACGACTTAATGCACAGGAGAAATCTAGTAAAAGAAAACATTTAACATACTTTTTTAGAAATGCTTATTTAATAACGAATGAAAAGCAGTTTCAAGTCTTAACAAGAAATAAGCAATTAGAAGGCATTTGATGGATTTGTTTGTTTGTTAAAAACAGATCAGCAATAATTAACATAATTATTTAATTATAATTAATATCAAATGTCAATATTATGGTAAATATTATTTAATAATTAATAATATAATTTTTAGTTAGGATTTTATAATATTTTACCATTTATCGGGAACTGGTCCATCGGAACAGTTTTGAACAGACGGTGGAATTCTTCATAAGGAGTCCGTGTTGACAACAGAGACTGAATATAACAACCAAAAACAAAATTGTTAAATCAATTTGAACAGACTACAAGACGTACTTCAACAAATCTGTAAATAGAGCAGCATGTTTGATTGCACTTGAGTTGGAAAAAGTTTCCAAGAGGAAGAAACAGTGTTGCAATAATACGTACACACAGTACAATTTTGACACAGAAAACAAAGTCATTAATAAAAATAACATAATATGTGGTGTTTATGGTCTGCAAATGTAACATGCAACTAAAAAATATAATTGTAGGTACTAATTGTGAAGACAATTTCATCTCTAACTTAACATGATTTAATCTTTGGTACATACATGTACTTCTTTACTTGGAATACACTAGTTTACATAGGAGGTTTAAAGGGACAAGTTCATGGTTTTGCGCATGTACAAGCTATAGCATCGGCCCATTAGATTCCATTGTTAAAGAAACAATCGCAAGCATGCAAATGACTTTTTGCCTTTGAAAATTTTGCACCCATTTGCGAAAACGTGGCAATAGAGGTGTTATTTCATATTGGAATTTCTTTTGTTTGTTCCAAGCCTGATGCTCTAAGTACCTTGTTCACTTAATCAGTATCGTAAAAATCCTGGAAAACTTGAGTTCAAAAAAGTTTAGGTTTATGTATGTACCGACTACCATGAGTACATGTAAGGGGCATTGTCACGCCATTTTGGCAAAACTTTAAAAAGCTAAAACTTGTTTTCGCTCAAAGGTAAACCAAAAATAATGGTTTAGTTATGTTATCGAATTACTGCATTGAAACTGTTTACTGGCATCCATTGTTATCAATAGCGAGGATGGAAGTGGATTGAAAATTGAAAAAATTTGTCAATTTTTTCAAATTCTCAAGCCATTTCCTGAAAAAATGAGAAACCAACTATTATGGTTTGTTCTCCCTGTTAACTTTTCATTTGATATCTTCTTCACAATTCTACTGGAGCATTTTTTGCACAAGTCAGTAAAGGTATTAAGTAATGACTTTAGCACAGCATTTACCTGAAAACTCCAAAACCACCGTGACAATGCCCCTTTCACTCCATTTTCTGTAGCATGAGGCAGCAAGGAGTTAATGAGGCCTTCCAAGGGGTAAAAGCGACATGCGACACGGCCCTGAAAACTGGCGACATGGGGATTTTTAAAAAGCGACAAGTGACCTGGTTACGCTGCTAAAATGTGACAGCGACATAATAAACAGTAAAAAGTGACATTAGAAAGTTGTGCATTTTACCAATAAAAGTGACTCAGAATACAGGAAATTGCATTTCTGAGGGTTCAGAGTTTCAAAATTTACCCGCGGGAGCCTAGCCCAAAGCCCTGTAGAAGCGTTCAGCCTTCGCTGCTCACAAATTTTTGTCCAGTTACAGGCCTGCAGCAAAACAGTTTCTCGCAAAACAAAAATGACAGGTACAGTTACGTACACTTCAAAAAATGACAGCGACATTTGCAGCTGTAGGTTTGGCGACATCGGTCTCCAAAAGCAAGCGACATCGCGACACAGCTATCCCCCTTGGAAGGCCTCGATAACTGCTACACCCCCTGGATGGGATGCTAGTCCATCACAGGTTACTCCCCCCTGGATGGGATGCTAGTCCATCATAGGTTACTCTCCAGCATTCTGTCAGTTTACCCCAACAATTCATCACTTCCCATTAATATTATACTCCAATGGACCATGGAAAGAGGCACAGAGAGAGTAAAGTGTCTTGCCCAAATCCACACTGTGGCCCCAGCCAGGGTTTAAACCCAGTCTGTTCAATCTAGAGCCCAGTGCACTAACCATAATAGGCCACTGCACCTCCTACACTAGCTTAGTAAGCAATATTTAATTTGTGTGTCCATCAGAATAGGCATTGCGTTTTTTTTAAACATAGAGCAGCTGTTATATGAGTGAATGAAGTCAAACTTCTTTGTTACCGGGGTATGTCACAAAGCTATGTTGTTTTAAATGTTCACCACAAAATTCATGTGCCTTAATTAACAGTTGACAGCTATGAACTGCTTTAATTTGGAAAGCAATAATGTAGAGTAATTACTGAAACTGCACTATGATCCGAAACTGACTTGACCATTTTGTGTTATTACCAAAGAACACATCTGGGTGATATATTAAAAACAACTTCTTTTGGCAGAACTTTCTTTGTTATGATCTAAAATTAAAACAAAGGTTTTCACCAAAAATAAAACTCTGCCTCTAATTTTTATCTGCATTGCAGTTTTAGTAAAATGTCACTAAAAAAAACTGTATGCCTTAAAGTTTATATTTTTTTTCTTAAATTTCAGAACAGATGTTCAGGACATTTCTTAATTATTCCACGTTCACAAAACGTTTACTAAAAATCATTATAACTGACTTTAAGCTCCTGCTTCCAAAACATACATATACAACAGTAAAATTCATAGTAAAATTCATAGAAATCAGGTCTGTGCTTCATTTAAATTGCAAGTGAAATAAATTGCAATTTTATACAATGAGGTCAGCTTAAGTTTCCATTCCTCATTAAAAACTACATGTTAAAACACATAAAAGATAAAACAGTGATCACAACATCAAACTAAAAAATAGACTAAGAACAAGCTACAGCATTCAGGTATAATGTGTATTTTGAAAACACAAGATAATTTGAATTCCAATAATTTTTTAGGATTATTGTCAGAAAAAAACCTGGTTGTGTTTACATACGAGTATGACAGGTTCAATGCCACAATGAGCAACTCCAAAACTGTATTCAAGCTGAAATTCACGACAATACTCTCACATGGCACACAAATTCAGTGCAGAAGGATTTTTTGCAATTTTCAAAATTAATTCAGACCACTGTAAAAAAAACCCTGTGTTCACCCTTCTTATGTAATACTTGAATCCACAATCTTAAATGCACTTATTCATAACAATGTGTACATAAATACTTCATGTTAAATGCCTCATCACTGAACAAAACTTTTTTGTTGAAAACTCAGGATATGGTGTGAACTGATTTACATGTCTTGAGGAGATCTAACAAAAATGCATCAAAATTCAAGAAATGTTTTTCAAAAGTTCCACAAAATGTGGACATCTCCTTCCATGATTCAAGTTTCTCCTCTTTAATTAATAATTCAACAAGCCTGCAATCCAGCAGAATTGATACCCAAACCATTCTCAAAATGAGTTTCTGGTAAATTTAACAAATTATGAACCATAGTGACAAGTCCAAATTTGTAAGCATTATTCGCTAATCTTTATTCTTGATATTTACCTTTTTAAATGAAAAACCATCAGATAAGTGTTTTTTTTACCAGACCACGGAACAACACTTGTATGCAGTCAGTGACATTTATTTTGTCAAGATTATAAGTTAGTCAGCCTGCTTTGTCTAAATTTTGCAGTATATATCGCTATAATCTATGTGGCTTCACCTGAATCCTCAAGATATACAGATACATATATAAAAATATTAATAATTATATTTTGAGATTTCATGAACTGTAAAGAAGTACTGATACAAGACCCATGCCAGTGCTCACAGATTCTATAAACTGATAGAACAACAAGCTTGCACAACTTCCAGACCAAGTATCTTCCATCTGCCGAAACATAATGGTTTTGAGTAAACAGGAAACATTGTATTCAATTTACCCATCTGTTCTGTGAATTTACTCCTTTCCTTCTTGCTTTGTTGGTGATCTGAAAGCTATCATCTTTAGATCTACCAAACACTGAATTTTGTCTCCTCAATTTTCTCTTGCCTGGATTCATACTCCGGGGGCCAAAACTCTTCTATGTTCCCTTGCAGTTAATCGAAATCCAAGAGACATAATGGCTACTCACTCAAAATGATAGACAAGCTCAGTCCAAATAATTTCATGAGCCGATGATGATTTATTCAGGCCCTAAAATAACCTCTGTCAGTAGCAACAGACCACAGGGAGAACAAAACTAACTCTGATTGGCTAAAAACAACTGCAGCTGGAGATAAATGATAGGTAGACACATTCATAAAATAAACTGTTTTGAGTAAGAAACACCCAGTGGAAATCCTAGCAGTTTTCAACAAAAAGAAAAATAAACCTTGCATTTGGAGTTGACACTGTGCACAAATATGCATTTGAACTGTGATGTTTGCAATGAATCAATTCAAACATGACATTACAAAGCTCCAAGCACTAATAACCAAGTAATAATTAAATAACTTCATAGAGAACCTAGGTAGAACTGTAATATTTTGTTGAACAAGTTTTAACTAGGATTTATGATTGAAGAGTTCAGATCCACTTAACCAGCAGCAACAAGGACATAAAATTTTGTCAGAGCGCACCTCTCTATACACATTAAGGCAAGTACAATTAAAATGCAAATTTTCTCAATTTTGTGGCCCAAAGTAATTTCTTATCATATTTTCAAATACCTGTCAAAATTAGTATTGCGTCAATAATTTATTACTACCGGTAACTTGTACAATTTTCATAGTTAAGAAATTAAAGCTTAACACCTTTTCAATACTTGACTAGAAACTAAAACAGTCTTTTGCATGTGAAGAACAAACCTGGTAATGATTCACTTTTAAGATTTTCTGCAGCTAATTTTTGCTGGCCATGTGAGACAACATCTAACTTAAAGGCTCATGTTCACTAGCGATGGAGTCACAGCTGGAGTCAATATAAGAATACTTACAACCAAGTGAAAATTGAAAGTCGAAGTCACAAGCAGAGTCAGTCACAAGCATGACTGAGTCAGAGTTGGAGTTGTACGAGTGCTTACCGCCAAGAGAAAATTGAAACTTGGAGTCATAAGCTGAAGCATGACGGAATCAGAGGCAGGAGGGAAACAGAACATTTCCATTTTTCCGATTCCACTTATGACTCCGTCGCTTACGATCTAGTGAAAACTGGATTGTTGGAGTCCAAGCGGAAGCAGACCCATAAATCAGTCACATTGCTAGTTTAAAGCACTCCAAGTAATTCTTTTCTGCTTGAGCCTCTGACCAGTAATCTAGTTTTCACTAAATCATAAGATACTGTCACAAGCAGAATCGGAACTCTACTTAGGACTCCATCGATTTAATTTTCACCAGTCAGATCATAACACTTGCGACTGCTCTTACAACTCCAACTCTAATCACTACTGAAAACCAGGCTACACTGATTAATGTAAGGTTAAAATTAATGCACTCCAAAATGGTAGAAAGGCAACATGTTTGGCTAGATACTTTTATCAGCTATTCTCCCAGGAACTATACTTAACCTCGAGTTCAGCTTACCTCTAATTATTTAAATTATGAATGTGTTGTTCCAGCATACCTCACCCAAGGTTTTCAGTTTGAGTTCTCAACCCATAACTTTCAATAAGATTTGAATCAGATGGCGCTAGCAAGCCTTTGCGACACCCGTCAAAGAGCAATAAATAACAATTAGAACCCACAGTCAACATGTACATTTTCACAATCATTTAGTTCACTGCAACATAAACAATTTAATTCTCATTTCACTGATAATTAAAAACAGTTTATTAATTAGAACTTAGTTCAGCCATAGTTAGTAGAGGCGTTCACCAAAGCTCACAGTTATGTAGCAGATAACAAACGTGAAACATAATTCCACAAGTGAAATGTCCATTGCTCCATTGCTTTGTTCACATGAAAGAAACGGTCAAATCATGACTGATGAAAATGAAGTGTTACCACATTCATTGCAAAATAGATTTTTTAGTAGAAAATACACTTTCTTAATTTGAACTTACCCTTAAAAAATTTGGTGTCTTATCTGCTTTGATTAGTTGTGACTGTATAAGAAATAGAAAAATATTGTTATTAATAATGGCACTGTACCATGGCATAATGTTTACATTGAAAACAAATTGCCATGAAATATCATGTAACTCAAGAAAGGTGTCTGATATAAAGGGAAAACAACTGTAATTATAACTGTAACATAAGGCTTAACCTTGCCATTGATAGTAAATTTTATGGCAGTGTAAATTGTTAACATAAATTTGACCATGATATTTGCATATCACACACATCAAGGCGAAGTAGTCCTAGAATTAGTCAATCGCCCACTATAGCAACCAGTAGTAAAATTCTGGTCGCCAGTGCAACTTTTAGTTGCAACTCTGGTCGCCAGTTCAACTTTTAGTCGACCATGCAGGAAGATGTAATTTCAGACCCTGATTGACAACAGCGTACTGTTTGACCTGGGCTTTAATGTTCTCAGTTAATGTACAGGTCTAAATCAGTATACAATAAGGTTTTCTATTCTTATACATGAAAATTACATACAGTAGAAGAAGAATTATTAGTAGCTGTAAATAATTTTGAATTGACATATACCATGTTATTTCCCAAATTATGAAAAGTATGTCACATCAAATTCTTTACAGTGGCTTTCTTTATGCCCAAGGCAAACAGGAAGTTATAGTAAACAATACAATTTAGTTAAGCCAATATTGCATGGTTGAATATATGTTTTCAGAGTGACCTAAATTTGAGTTTAAAATACTTTTACTCAACTACACATTTCCAAATAAAAGCACAGACAAGGAAGGCACATAATTCTGGTATTCTAGAGATTTGCAAAAATTAAATCAACTTGCTTATATGAAGAACAAATACTACCCAGCATGGAAGAATGAAACTAAGTTATTTCAACTGGCAAAATTATACATAAGGAGAATAATTTTTGCTGACATCATTGTGTATATCTTAAAGTTTGAAATTCACATGATTTTAAAACAGATATTATAGCGGCAAAGGATATACAAAATTTAGTGCTACTGTCAAATTTGAAAGGAAAAGGTTCAAAATCTCTTTAAATGATGCACCCAAAGTTGCTACATGCACATGAGTAACAAAATGTTACTCCTGTATTCAACATCCTCAAGAGCCAGTACATTCAATGATCTTTAACACTTGCTTTCGACAAGTTATCCTGATCTGACAAGGCTTAATTTTCAGTAATTTAATATGACAACATAAAGGAAATCTAACAACCCCAATGTGACCTGCAGCGGGCCTGGGTACAGCTAAATCTACCTGAGTCTCAAATAACCTCTCACATGCAAGGCAACAAGGCAAATATTTTACTTAATGAAGAGTGGAAAGTGGTTGCCCAATTCTCCCGAGCCAAAGGCTCATGAATGAAGCTTTTGAAGGTGCGCAATGACCACACCACAACACCGGGAACTCTATTCTGTAACAATGATAATGGAGCCTATGGTTCTATCATCCTTATCTGAGAAGACTACAACATCTAACCATCCGTTTGCAGATGTCATTGCAAAGGAAGCATGTTCTCCTCAGTTATTAATTCTTAAGACCCTGAGTGTTGGCCCAGTCTGAGGTTCAAACTCGAGACCTCCCGCACTGTAGTCCGACGCCCTACCAACTGAGCTAACCGGTCGGCGGTTAGAGAGCTTCAGAGATGGACATGTACTTCTTGTGAGCAAACCACATGTTTAATATATAGCTTCAATAGAAGTGATTAATGTACTCAACCATACTTTGGAAGCCATGCCTCACCTCCCAAATGAAGGGAACAACTTATTAGTATTTTAATTTGCCTACGAGAGGTTTAACTCTCTTTTAAACCTTCCATTGCTTTGTGGAAGAATTTTAATAACGTGGCTTCATGCAGTGAGCTGTTTTTAATATGTATCATAAACTAATTAAGGGTGCCGAAAATCACTAACAATGCAAACGTGCACCAATTAATTATGCCCTTCCTTCGAAACAAACTTTCTTGGAAGCAAACGAAGTCATGTTCTCGCATTCGTCAATAATATTAGCAAATTGCATTACAGTGCTAT
The DNA here is from genome assembly GCA_947652115.1 of Blastomussa wellsi. Classification (NCBI taxonomy): domain Eukaryota; kingdom Metazoa; phylum Cnidaria; class Anthozoa; order Scleractinia; family Plerogyridae; genus Blastomussa; species Blastomussa wellsi. The sequence goes on along the minus strand of OX393563.1, from coordinate 30,253,823 downwards.
GTGTAAACATTAACACCAACAAGCCACGTTTTGTAACGCTCCGTGTACTTTCATTTCCTACCTTATCACAAGAAACTGAATTGGACTTCATCATGTCTTGAAAAATCCATGGAACATATGGAATTTTCCGTGTCAACTTTTTGTAAGTCTTTGATTTCACGGAAAATCCAATTTTCCGTCTTTTCACGTGCGTTTCACTACCTCGCTCCATTTATCATCGATACAGGTGTTTGGCAACAACGCAAACAATTATCAACAACAGAATTTTAGCCTTTAAATCCGTCGAAAACAATCAGATACGAAACAAGCGATCTAAACAGCTACAAAGGCTTTTTCTGCCTGCATTCTGTGATCGCCTCTACCAAGAGGATTAAGCAAGATCAACAAACTAGTGTCTAGTTCGATCCTACAGTATTTGCGATCTGCGATCAAACGATTGACGCCCTGACATCACCTCAGCTGACATACCGAAACCCGATCACTCCACCTGCAAACAATTGGCTGCCAAGAAGGAATTTACTTCCGGTTTACATGTATTTTCGAATTAGGAAACCAAAAGGGTTTTAAATTGAATATTAAACGACTCCACTTACTTGCGATAGTGAAATGGAATTGTCGTCCACATCCGAGTGAGATTTTTCACTGAATGGAGAAAGCGAAAGCACAGTTTAATACACAACTTAAGCGAAGCGTGACGGAAACACTATTGCGTCACAATGTAAACTCCAGCTGAAATGCTCTGAAACAACTTTGCGGTAAAACATAAAAAAACACCTTCTTGAGAAAATTCAATACTTTTAGTTCCCGAATTGTGTGAGAAAACTAATTTCTTGCATAAAACCTAGAAATTCAGAGCCAGATATATTTAAATGCAACTTTCCGTCATACGTACAAAAATCAATGAACAGTGAAGCCGTCTCTGCAAAACTCTAATTATATACCTTAATTTTACAAACGAACCTTTTAATTCTTCCTCTGCAATCTACCTCGGGAATCTCGCCATTGACTTCATCTGCAAACCTGAAAAATAATGAATCGTTGATCGGGAGAAATGTTAACAATACTAAATCAACACGTTTCAAGTTTCCATACGAGAAGTTTGGCACACTTAGAGGGCTTACGTCTCGAATTCATTGAGGCAACTCATCGAGCTCGTGGACTCGTTGACTTCTGCTTCTGTCCCTGAAGCGGTATCCATTGAAGCACACCGGCGTGGACCGATTTTCGGGTGAATTTCTTTTTCTGCAAATAACAAAGAAAAAATACATCAGACATCGAATTTCCATTCCCACGAGGTTCGCGCGCAGTGTGACATGTAACGCATGCATTTCTCACTTTTGACATTTTGGGTTCTTCGCCTTTTTTTGCCGCCGAGGCTTGGCTTTTTTGGATGAAAAACTTTCAACTGCAACAGGGCAAGCTTCATCTTTTGGATACCGTGAACAAGTGGTCTAATCTGTTCAAGTACTGAACATTGCGGAACTTAATGCTTTGAAAAGTGATTATTTAATAATTCAACCCGTACGTGTGTTATCACACTCCTTCACGTGGAGATAGTTAGTCGATATGACGTGAATAATGATTTCAGCTTTTCGCGGAAAAGCGGAAGTCGAAATAAGAATGACGCGTGTGCCGCTCATGCAATAAATACCCGGATTGGCTCTTGACAGAGGCAATGTCGTCCATGTAAGATGCAAATTATTCACTTAATGCACTGCACGAAAATTACTCCTCTAACTTCACACTAATTTCATGTTTGATGTCTTTGAGATGTTGGCATTGACAATCAAACTTCGACTCTATAAAATACACCGAATGGCCTTAGAAAATCTTTCATTCATTAGTGAAACACAAATGCAACTGGAATAGCAAGGACAGGTACACAAACCTAAATTATGGTAGCGGTTCGTAATATTTTATTATTACGACGGGAACCAAACTTGTAACAGCGCTTGTCCATGGTCAATGTTTATTTAATTTTAATTTTTAGGTATCGAGATACCGGTAGCTCTTTTCCTTTCCACGAACCAAACAATTAATGACCCTAACTTTAAACATGAATAATATGGAATGTATCAAGCGAAAGAATATAGCGAAACTTATTAACGTTAGTTGAAGGTTTATTTCAAAACTCACCAGTTATTAATGTTTTGCTCGAAGAATGACGCCAAGAATGTTGCCAGAACCAAAAAAGTCACCACAAACAATCGGATCTCTTTCAGTTAATCCAACAGCCCTGAGAACAGAATTAATCCCCTAAAATATTACGGCAAGCATTCGGGATTCAAAATGGGCGACAGTCAAAGGGAAGGCTTACTTCATTTCGAATGCGGGCTTTCCCCTGATTGGCCAGTTTTGACACAGCGACAAAAAACCTCTTGCGCGGAAAGAACAGGTGGTGCGACACAAAGAAAACTACAAATTGCAGCGGTATATTTACTCGATATTTATTGCGCAGAATAAGATATATTCACTTTGATATGCAAAAACTTTATTTTCAAGATTGTGTGCATAACAGATGACAATGACTGTATTAGTTTCACACCCGAAAAGCAGTTGCGGAATAGTGACTATAATTGTTAGGGTATATCACTGGTATTTTAACGAAAAACAGAGCGCTAGCAGATCGGTTTATATTTTATAAATCCAGAGCATATTATACAATTATTCTTTTTATTTAAAGCCAACACGAAATATTACTCGATGTTGTATGGTATTGTATGTTGTAGGGCAGGGTATAAATAAGAATGGTTGAGATCCAACTGGTGGATTAAAGGTAGTTACAGTGCTGCAAACATGAAAGGACATGTACCCGACTAAGTCACCATTTTGATTGGACCGACTGATATTGCAGCCCTGATAAAAACTCTAAAAATGGACTATCCAAGACTCTGGAAGCTCGCTTAGAAGAAATAACTGGCCACTGCAAGAGGTACAGTGGCCTTATGGTTAGGTTGCTGGACTTGGGATCTGGCGGTCTGAGTTCTAGTCGTGGCTGGGGCACTGCATTGTGTTCTTGGGCAAGACACGCTACAAATAGTAGAGTGATGTACATGTATATTGGTACATTCACTGGGACTGTTGCCTTGATGTGTCTGCGTCCCAGTGACTCCAAGAGCTATGCCGGCCGGGGTGTTTACATCCCTGGTAGGGCCTCCCAAGCCAGAAAGGTCAAGGAGTAGGGTACAGACTAAAGATTGTCCCATGACCCTCCAGATGTGGAGGTTAGGCTAGAGGCTAACAACCTCATCCTGTAAAAAAGTACTTGTTACGGAAACAGTATATTGGTACCAGCTAAGCAAGTCAAGCATGACAAACTTGCTGATTCCAAAGCACACAAATATGTAGAATATAGACAAAAGATAAACTTCCTAAACAAACCAGCTGTCAACAACTAATCGGATAACGAAACTTTCTGCAGCGAATGAAAAAGTACCTTATATTTATATAAATATTTCATGCTCTTAAAATAGTTCAATGCCTTTGAAATTTTCAGGGATGACACATAATATGCTAGACTTTCGATCTAGAGATTTTAAACAAATTCTATCTACTAGTTTTTACAAAGATGCTCCCACATCAAAGACGTTCCTTCTAAGAGAAAAATGTGAATATTAAAGACATTACTTTTGAGTTCATAGAGGGAAATCTAGTGACTGGATGAAACCTTTCAGGAAAGTTGTTCTATGCCAAAGGTATAAAACATGGAAAGGACATTGTTACAATCTACAGGAAGTCTCTGGAATCACGAGCTAACATATACTAAGGTGAACTTGTTAAATTTTGACAGCAAAATATTCAACTAGCTTTTTTTCAAAAACGCTCTCAAACTTTGCAGTGTTGAAGATCTACATGTATACTAGAAGGGACGTTGATTTGTTTTAAAAGTTTAGGTCTGGATTTTGAGAAAAATGCTGATTTTCAGAAACCATGACGTCATCATTTCGTTGCTATGGTAACACCGATGTCAATGAAATCTACATTTTTGGAAACCTTATTCAATCTCTAGTTGATGTGCGAAAAATCTTGCCCGACAGACGAAAGACAGCGAAGCTGTAGCCTTTAGAAGCTGGGTTGGTGTGGTTTGCAATATGAATCTCTGTCAGACCCCACCCCTATCATGTACAACACGAGTCCCCCCCCCCCCCCCATCAAATTCCTGGACCGAGTTACTTTACTTTAAGCATTTTCTGGACAGATCAGTCCAAGGGAGAAAGGGGCAAACAGGCTTGTAAACCCTTATTAAAGCACCATCCCATGAAATACAGAACACTAAACCAAGGCCAGCAGACCACAACACCGGGAACTCCGTGCCCTACTCTTTACGAGAAGTGTATGGGTTCTTTAACGTCCCCTGTTAGCCATATAACACTGAAGGTACAGGAGACGGGACCTACGGTTAATAGTCCTTGTCCGAGAAGACTTGAACCTCTAACCCCCTCGAGACAACTCGGGCAGGATTACATAAACGGTTGGCGGAATTTTTCAACGTTCAAGTGAAAAGTTAGTTCGCCCACGGTAACTCGGTAAACACGATTGGCTAGATTTAGTCAAACGCTGTTCACCTGTTTTTCCTTACAACTGATTCCATCGTAGTCTAAACCTAAACGTCTTCTGCGATTCCATGGAACAGGAGACACAGACCAAACACAATACAAACAAACCACTAAAACACGGACCGAGATCTCCACTACGGTTCGAATATTTTGCGCGGGTTTTGAGCCTGCAATTCAAGCCACTGACTCTAAACTCGAGTGCGCATGACTGACATGACTTCATGGCCACCAAAAAAGTTTGTTGTGAGTTCCAAGTTATCTTGTTGCAGAATTCTCCAAAGCGTCAACTTCCGATTCGATGTACCATACAGCTCAAAAAGAAGTGGATAACTTATTAGTGAGTGCTGTTAGCTACAAGTGGAAAGTTTTGAACCTAAGTCATCGCGATCTAACGGTTCTTCCCGATTCATTGAAGAAACTTGTCAAAGTCAAGACTTTGCTGTTGAATGACAACAGAATTATTATGCCTCCGATGGAACTTGTCGCGCTAAACAACCTTCAGGTTTTAGCACTTGATCATAACCAGTTGACACTGATACCTTCGGGATTTCGACAGCTGTCGAATTTGAGGATTCTTTGTTTGAGTCATAATAATTTAGGATTTTTACCGTCAGAAATTGGGGAGTTGACTTTTCTGCAAGAGCTGTGGATTGTGAACATTCAGCTGATGGGATTGCCTCCTGAAATTTGCAATCTTGCGAACTTAGAAAAGCTTGGTGCCGGGTGTAACAATATCAAGTCTTTGCCTGAAAAGTTTTCATCTCTGAAATCTTTAAAATGGCTCAGCTTAGCAAGAAATCAACTTTCATCTTTGCCAAGTAATTTTCATTGTCTCATAAGCTTGATGCACCTGGACCTTGCAGAAAATCAATTTGAAACGTTTCCGGAGGGCTTGAGTGGCTTACACAAACTGGAATATTTGAATCTACGTTCAAACATAATTCAATCTTTAAACAGCAATTCGGCGAGTAACTTGCCTCATTTGAGTCGTGTTGACCTGAGAGACAATGTACTGACTTTACTTCCCAGAAATTTAGAACGCTTGCACATATTTATCGTTGGTGAAAGACAAGTGTTCAGAGACATTGATGAACAAAGCTTACAAAAAGTCAATCTAGTAAGGAAGAAACAGAAGTTTTCAAAACCTAGAATTTATTGATCAGGGCAAGGGGTGATTTACCCAGCGAGCAAAGGTGCCTTCACTCGAAGGGACCTCTGCTCGCAGGGTAGGGGCGATTCAAACTTCCTAGTCCTTTATTTCTACATGTTTCATCTGTTTGTTTAAAGTGGTACCGGCAGCAAAGATCAAGTTAGCTAGTCCCAAAGATGCCAGAGCTGCCTGGCTCTCTTAACTGACCAGCTGGGTATGTGCACAAGGAACAAGTGGCTTTGGGGACACATGATTTGATTGGCTATTAAATATTTACAGTGCGGACACTCAAACCGTGAACACTTGACATTTATTTTTACATTTTTTGTTATGATTATCCAATGAGAGCTCTTGACATAGACCAAATGGTTAGTGTTTTCAGCACCTAAAAAAGCTAATTCTTCTGAATGGCCAACATTGGATAATGGTAAAACAATGTAAAAATAAATGTCAAGTGTTCATGGTTTGAGTGTCGTCACTGGAAGGGAGTCCAATCAATTTGCTGTTGTCAATTCTAAATTATCTTACATTGAAGGTTCACCTTTGGGTCATGCACAAGCAGCGATACTGCTGATTCATTCTTACGGCTTTACACTGGTACATACATGTGGCCCAAAGGCAAGCCTACTTGCACTAAAAATATAAATGTAAAGTTCTCATTTTGAATCATGATGGAGTGTTCATTTGAAGATAAGAGGTTTGAAACAAAAAAAATAGAAATCAATAAATTGCCATTATTGATCTGAAAATTCATTTCTTCATTTGCATGATGCTCGGCTATGTCCATGTTTAGGAGGCGAGTGTGGTGTAGTGGTTAGGGCACTGGAGGTCCTGGATTCAAATCCTTTTCCGAACTGTTGAGCTTTGTTCCTGTAAATGCCTGTAATGTACATGTTCATGCCAATTACTTGTCTGTGGCAGTGACCAACTTGAAAGCTTATGCTACTTTGGTCACTGCGCACATTTTATTTGTGTAATTTAGTTTCCTTATGTTTCCTTCTTGTAATGTACTTTCATGTAAAAATAATTTGTAAATAGTGCAAAAAAATAAAAAACCTAAAACTTTGTCTACCCCAATGGGTTGTGCTTTAAACTAATGTGATGGTCTTAATGATAGGCTGGGCGGCTGAACATTATTCACCACAAAGTGAAATGAAGAGTAGCTTAGTGATCTTAAGTTCCTCTCGCTCCTCATTAACTTATGTACAATTTTGATCTGTCAATAACTGGTACTGTTACTACTTATTTATATAATTTCTGTTTTTTCCTTTTCTTTTCTTTTTCCACAACCCATTTAATAAAGCACAATAATTTTTGTAGCTACTCAGCTTCGTTAGTGTTTGCTATCCTGAGCGTTTTTTTGCTTATTTATTTGAGTTTATATTTTTTTTGCTGTATTGATTTCTATATCTTTAGCAAAATAAAATGGTTGTTGTTGTTGCAGCCAAGGGCAGATGAGGAAAATTTACCTCCACGTTTTGGACTGAAATTTCTAAGCGTTTTTGTGCAATTATTTCAATTACTATTTAGCCCAATCACTATCATATTCACGTATCCACTGGAAGGCTCTTTCCCTCCTGCAGAACTTGACTAAAAGTGATACCTATTTTGGTCAGAACCCATGATGTCAGAACACAAGTGGAACATGGTCAACGTCAGTCACGGGTGACACAGTTGTCAGTGGGTTAACATGAAAGAGGCCCTGTTAGGGGGGGGGTCTTCATATCCCCCGTCCGAATCTCAAAGCTTTTATTTCATCTGCTCGCCTAGATCGGAAAAGCCGTGCGCGTTAAGACCGTGTTGGGTCGCGTTGGACTTCGCCAAGCAAAGTTTCCATTTTTTTAGGGAGTCAGTTCGCAGGCTACACCTACACACCCAACCTCATTCCCAGCATTATGAGCAAAATTCAATGTGCTTTAAAAACACGAAATGCGAACTCAGGGTGGTGGGGGGGTGGGGGGGGCGGATGTTAAAGTAATCTACTCAGCCTGTGTTTGGCATATGATTCCTAATTGGCTAGCTGTAACGCGCAACGGAAAATCTGAGA
>OX393563.1:30198570-30241070 GCA_947652115.1 Blastomussa wellsi | reverse complement strand
CGAGAAAAGAAAGGCAGAGCAAAAGGAAATGAAAAGGAGCAAGATTTCAGAAAGATTCTGCAAAATAAAATTTTGTACATTTTTTCAGTTCATAAAAAATTTAGTTTTAGTGTTTTTGACTGAGTTCAGGCTGATTAAGCTCCATGGCATGCCAAAGTGTATTTACATGTAGCTTGAAAAAGTGTGGTAAAATGCAGAAAATTTGGTACTAAAAGGGTTAAGGGATGATTACCACTTGCCAGGACAAACATTTTAAACTCTCACCTTATCTTGATCATGCGTAATTGTCTATGCATATGGTAAATGTGGGACACCCTGCAACAGATTTAAAAGGTTAAGATAAAGGTTTACTTAGCCTAGCTCCATGGCTGCTGGAGTTTTATGCATGTTGCCAGCTTCTCTCTAACATTGACTTAGACGAGGTGACTGAGATAGGGGCTTGTGAAATGTGTGAAGAGTCATCTCATTTACCCCAGGGTAACATACTTATTAGGGGAATCTACTTGTAAACATATTCACTGCAGTGCCTCCCCACCACCCTCTGCCCTTATGTGAAGGTCAAAGTGAAGCCCAAATGACCATTTTTTGGCAGCAGACCCCTCCTTATATCACGGTCTGAATGAGTGGGTCACCTCTTTATCTTAATGTCTGGATCCACCAATGCACAGTTGTACAATCTGGAAACCAGGATAAGCTTCATGCCCATACAATCTTCTAACTAACCCAATTTCAATATTTTAAAATTCATCCTAAAGACATCACTATGAGGCACTGGGAAATAAACCCCACAAACTCTATAATACATGTATGTTTATTTCCCAGAACCTCAAGCTGAGGTCTATTGTTAAAATGTCAAAATTGGTCCATTCCCCTTTCAAACCTTTAACATGTCAATTGTCTGATTCCATGGAATGAAGATTAAACTGTCTAGACTGAAATGCCCCCTTGAGTCAACTCTAGAAGCAAGTATTTTAACAATTTTTTTCCCAATGGTTTGTGTGGCTGGCTGACAGATGAATATTTTTGTGTTTGCGACAGCTTACTATGCTTGTAGTCACTTGAATGTGTCTTCTCACTGAGGGTTCTCTAGGTAAAGAGATTAAACTAAGCTTCACAACATGCCATGCCATTTTACAGGGCTCCTATGAAAAGTACCTTGGTTGGTGATGGCATGTTTAAATATCGTCATCATTCTTATTGCTTGAACTTCTCTTAAATATTTTGTTTTTATTATTTCAGTCAATATCAATACCGCTTAGACAGGCTGACTCAGGAGATGACCAGACAGCAGAGTTTCAACTGGATTGCTCTGCAATCCAGTCGTCCAGTGGACAGCAAGGTGCTATGGACTGTATTCAACAGCCTGGAGGCAGTAACAACATCAGAACTGTCGGAACAATCACTCATAAAATCAATGTTAAAGCTACTGACGATAGTTACCAGATGACGCAACAGAGGATGAAAGAGGCTGAGGAAGAAAGAAAAGGAGTGAGGTATGAATGGGGCTGCTGCATTAACAGGGTCTTTCATGGATTACAAGAAAATGTACAGTTTTACTAAAATCAGTTGATATCCACAAGATTGAGCAAGATAGTTGTTTTATTATTCAACAAATTGTCATCCAAACAAATTTTGCCACTAGAAACACTTTGGTTATGCACCGCTTTGCAAGACTTCAGGCAACTCTTCACAACCTACATATTTAACAATTATCCTGCAAAATCGCGTGGAATATTGCCTGATACTTAGCCGACGAGGAAGTCCCGGCCAAGTTTGCTAAAATCAGGTGATATTTCGCAAGATTGAGCAGGATAATTGTTGAATATTATTCAACAAATTGTCAACAAAGTGCCTTTGCCAGCTAGAAAAGTAGCCGTTATGTGGCGCTTTGCAAGACTTCGACCGAATTATCATAGCAGTTGACGGATATTGCAGGATATCTGTATGGATGACATATAACAGTGGCTTCTTGACCATATTTAGGTATTGCACAGATTTGTTGAATAATAAGGAATCTTATTCAAGGTAGTGGGAATGGTGCAGATTATGTTAATTAATTGATTTATGTTCGTGTATCTTTGTGACATACTGTACATGTATATAACATTTGAATCTCTGTTTACCTCTTGCAGTACAAAAGTGATAAATACACCAAAGAAAGGTACAGTAGTGTTTATTTTGTGAACAATTACAATTACTGAAGCTGGAATTGTAACTGAACGTGTTCTTCATAATACGTAATAGATATTTCTGGAGCGACTGTAGACAGCATTCAGGGCCACTTCGGTCCACTTCATTTACACATGTCAAGACCTTCGAAGAATGAGGAATACAATTGATGCTATTCTTATTCATTGACATGCAAATAACTGGCCCTGTATTCTGTAGTTTAGCCGTGCATGTATTTCTTTAAAATCAACTAACAAATCCTTTTTGGATGTTTTGCAGGAAGTAAAAAAGGTTTCAAAAATGTATTCAACAAGCAGCAGAACAGTGCAATGGTTGCTTTTAAAAGGCAAATTAAAGCTGGTACAACAGTAACCAAAGTTACCAGTGGATCTAGTAAAACTCTCAGGTATTACATTTTATCCAGGCCTTTAGGCATTAGCCATATTGTCTACTGAGATGCCCTGTACATATAGCTCGTTTCCATGTCAGTGTACGAAATTGCGCCTAATACAGTCGCCAATGCGACTGAAATTACCGTGCTGGCGACCAAGTTTCAAAAATTAGTCGCCACGTTGGCGACCAGAACTCTTTGGGCTTTGTACATCTTACCTTAAAGTTTATGTATTTTTCAACTAAATAAAGCTTTAAGGTACCTGGTAGATGATTCGGTGCGAACAATGAGGTATGTTAACTAAAGCAAAATTGTCACGAATGCTACGAGGCGAACATGCCAAAATCCGCCATCTTGGATTTTCCAAACATTACGTTGTATATTGTGAAATACAATGTCCCTTTCGCAACATTCCATACTTTTCCATGAAAAAATGGCTTCCTAACTTTTTGGTCTTTTCGACCACTTTGGAAAATTTAGGAGCCAGTTGGCTCCTTGAAAAAAAGTTAATTTCGTGCCCTGAAATCTGTACCGATCTACTAGCATGTTTGCTGTCAAAGAAATGTGACTTGATATTCTTACCGTCTTTCATTTCTTTGGACTGATTGAGCATTTTGAATTTTCCTTTAGGACAACCGTATGACAATGATAACATCAGTGAATTATATTTTATTATTAATGTTGTTGAATGTAAATAGGGAAAGGGTGATCCATTTATTAGCAGTTAGACCTTACAAGAAGCTGGAATTGATGTCTAAACTTAACAAAGGTGAGATATGCTTTGTTCCAAATCTGTTGGCTTGAGTTTGAGTTTATTTCCCATAATGTTATATAATACATACAGTGTATTACAATTCAATAAATTGGGGAGGAAGACTAAAGAAACTCTTACAGGCTTTTGCCAGAACTCTCCCTTACGGTCAGCCCTCTCTAAGATGGACTTCGTTGAGACATGTACCAGCTGTCTGTCTTACATGTAGAGACATGTCCAGCTCTTGGAGAGATTAGATACAATAAAGTTACTGAAAAATGGCAGACAGAGGCCAACACCAGTTGTTTGTCTTATAGAGGAGCCTGGCTTGTAGAGAGATTACTGTAGATACAGTAAAATGATTGAAAAATGGCAGACGGGGACCAACACCAGTTGTCCGTCTTATAGAGGAGTCTGGCTTGTAGAGAGATTACTATAGATACAGTAAAATGATTGAAAAATGGCAGACGGGGACCAACACCAGTTGTCCGTCTTATAGAGGAGTCTGGCTTGTAGAGAGATTACTGTAGATACAGTAGAATGATTGAAAAACAGCAGACAGGGACCAACACCAGTTGTCCGTCTTATAGAGGAGTCTGGCTTGTAGAGAGATTACTGTAGATACAGTAAAACGATTGAAAAACAGCAGACAGGGACCAACACCAGTTGTTCATCTTATAGAGGAGTCTGGCTTATCTAGAAAACTTAACAATAAATGTAGAAAAAAATGAACAATTCTTACTACTCTTTTGTTTAGTCGGTTCAAGGAAACTTAAAATGCTGCTATTCTCATTTGTAGATGGAGTAAATCCAAAAGACAGGAATTCGTTGACAGGAATATTACAACAGGTACATTGACCGACTGATCATTGCTTGTGTGCTGAGAGCTCTGTTGCTTACTATTGTGAAAGTTTATATACTTCAGGTGTTCATTTAACTATTTTGCCTTATATATAACTTACTAGGGGTGGGGCGGTCAATATTACAAGAAAGCACTGGACACATTCAGTGACACACCCCTTATGTACTCAGAAAAAGTTTCTTCGGGGTCCTGGGTCCAAGTCAAATCCATGAGCTTTTACACTCTTGACTAGTTAGTCACTCTGCCTCTGCGCTACAGGGGGGATCATGGGAGTCTGGCCATATAACAAGATTTAAGCTAAACATATATACAATACAACTTTTGTCTACAGGATTTCATTGAATATCAACACCTTTCTGCAGTCTGTTTGGGTGTTATCGCTGCCATGACATGAGATAAATAATGATACAAGCTGTTGTTTTCTACAGGTTGCTGTTATGACAGATAACCAATATAAATTATTAAACCATTTGTATTCGGAAGTTCAGGTAAGAAACATTGATTATTAAGCATTCAATCCCATCTTTCATACTGTCAAACACCTTTCTTTTCTTCAAGTTAATTGTGTACATGAGTAATTCAGAGCTTTTCTGTGAGCACTTTGAAGGAATCAAAAATGCAGTGAATAGCCCTGAAAAGCGAAGATCCTAAAATTGAAGGGAAGATTAGTTGCTGTAGCTGGATTTGTATACGACTGTTAATTTCATGTACTATGTTGCAACAATGATTTTGGGCAAAAAACAAAGATCTGTTTTAAAATTCAATAATTTGCCATAAAGGCAAATCCATACCCTGGGCTGAAAAAAAGTTCAAGTGTGCATTTGAAGAGGGAAATTAAATTATGTTTATTTTAACACTGACAAGGGTTTAGTTATAAGTAGTTACTTCTTCAGGGAAACTTATCCCAGAGACGAGGGTGCAACATTGCAAGCTGCATGTATTGAGCAAAATTATTGGACCTACCATGCTTGATGCATGTATTTATCAAATGTTTGTTAGATTACAGTCTTTTCCATAAAACCGTGAACACCAGAAAAAATGTCTGGAATGTTTATTGTGTAGTGACCAATCGCAGCAAAGTTCAGGACATGCGAACAAACCTCAAAACCACAAACTAATGACCGTTGCTGTTTGCGGTTTAGTTTTCTCACACCTGATTGGCTTTTTCTTTGCAACACAATAACATTCTATAAACATTTCTGGTTTTACGGGAAAGACTGTAATGGTGATGTGGGTATTATAATTTTGACAGGTTGAAAAATGGCCAAACTACAGTGAAACTGAAAAACAGATTGTGCAGAGGTAAGAGCTCTGACAAATGGGATACAAGTCTCCTTTTCCCTCTGTTTTATCTCAACAGTTATAGATTTGGAAGCTAAGGCCCGGTTCAAACGTCAAACTTTACATGTGCCAAATCTAATGCAAATGAGAAAAATCTATTGTTTTCCCTCATTTGCATTAGATTCGGCACATGTAAAGTTCAACGTTTGAACCGGGCCTAATGTTGTAATCACTTCAATAGAATGGGCCTTAATTCCACAGCGGCCATGTTGAGTCCCGAGGGATTGAAAACTTTTGTTTTGCCACACAGCAACTCATTCCCATACATTTCAACTCAAGGCTCAGGGTACGAAATTTATTGTCATATGGCCGTCACGTGAATAAGGCCCATTAGGCAGCTGCAGCAGCTTTAGCATTTCTCAGTGCTTCATACTATAAATTAGGCAAATACAAGTTTGGTCTTTTTTGGAGTTGTTATCCAATCAGAAGCCAATAAACTTTTAATGTTTGCTGATTCAGTAAGGACACATTGTTTTTATAACTCTTTGTTGTTGCAGAAAAAAGAAACTAGAAGTGAGTGAAAGTTCTTTAGTATCATCATCATCTCCTCCTAAGATGACTGAGGTAAGCTTCGTTTCCTCAAGCTTGGGTTACTGTAGTTTGCTGGAGTCTGGGTCGTACTGCCCGGGTTCAAGACCTGGCCAGTGCCCTTGGGCAAAACGCTTTACTTTCCTGATGCTTCTCTTCACCCAGGTGCCAACCAAGATAGGTTCTGGTGCTTTTTCTTGCTGCATTGTTATGTGTACATGTATATGAATACTGACTGTAGGTGAAGAGTTGACAGTTATATAGCTAATGAAATTCACAGGTTTGCAATAGATGTACTGTAGTGTCTACTAGATAAAGTACCGCTCAAAAGTAAGTTGGCAGTCCCTTGAGCCTCAAGTATAGAGTTTCAAGTCAAGAAAGTTAATAAGTTTGTCGCTTGCCTGATCACTTAAGAAATAAATTGGTCAAATTGACCGCACTCATAATTATGTTGTACGGCACATTTCAACTTACAAGTGCATCCAGAGCTATCTCACGATTTCAAATGTAAACAGTCTGATTGCGGTAAAGAAATTCAACGTGTGAGCCACTATTTTTCTTTCTTCAAGAAATAAATCATTTTCTCAAAAGCCCTTCCGACTTTACATACTCGAGAAAGCCTTATTTCTCAAAACTCGATCCTCCATTCTTAATTCTTGAAATTTTCGAGACGCGAGGAACAAGTTTTGAGGATCAAGTCGAGACTGTCAACTTACCTTTGAGCGGAACTGTACATGTATTAGATCTTGCTGACTTTAATTACCGGTATGTCACATTTTACTTGCTTTAGACAAACATGCAAGCAAGAAAAAGGATTTGTCCCAGTGAAGCTGAAAGGTCTTCCAAGAAGCAACGCATCTCTCATATAAAAAATAACAACAATATAATAAAACGCCCTGAGGATAAAAGTTCCAGTAATGTTGATAAATCTAAATTGTCCAAGACAAGCCCAACAGAAGGTACGGAAGTGTCATTACCGGTCAAACCGATCAAACAAGAAGTGGAATCCAGTACAACAGGTACACTTACGTTATTGCTTAAGCACATTTATTAAATTTTTGCTTGGCACTGAATTCAGATAATTATTAGCCAAGAGCAGCTTTCAATTGACTGTCAAAAATAATTAGTGAATTGCTTTGAGTTTGTATGACTATGCTCAGTGATTTGTTCAAAAACCTTGCGCCACTTTTTCAACCAGTCAGAAGTAAAACCAAAACCAACCGTGACTCGTATATGCACAGTTTCCTGGATGGTGTTGGCTAGGTGTAATTCTAGGATCACTGGATTTCTCCATCCTTTGTGATTGGCCAAAGTAATTACACTGTACTTTGAGTCTGGTTTTACAACACTCAGTTGAAACTCGCTCATTCATTAACGAGAACACAAAATGGCTGGTCCTGAGGGAAACAGTTTACACTGTTTGCCAAGGCCGAGCCAAGGGAAACATTGAGATTCAGGGGAAATAAATTTAGAAGGTTTCCTGAGGGACCAGTCATGAAGTGATTTGTTATAAAAAGCACAATGGACATTTCTGTGTATCAGCTGTGCACTGCTACCCTAGATCTTGCAATTTTGCCTGCTCAGAAACGTTTGGCCAGACAGTTTCAAATTAAGGTGTCATTTGACCTTGAATTAGCCAATAAGAGCACACTCTTGGGGCAAAACGTATTTAACAATATTCCATATGACACTGTGTTATTAATATTCCAGTTTTGAGCTCAATACTTTGTATTGTTGAATGTCTTGCTTTTTCACTTGGTTCTTTTGGTTGTTTTTCTAGAAAACTCAATAAACTGTGTCAATGGTTTGGACTCTCCTGAATTTAAGAGGTAAGTTATCTTGTCTGCTGTTGATAAACAAAGAATATTTAGACCAATCCACTGAACCAAGACAGTTTATTTGACAACAACAGGTAACACAGAAGATTAGTTTCATTATGTATCTCTCATCTCTTATGATTTATGCTACTTGGCCTGCCAGCTTTTCCAGTACCAAACATGGTTCTAGCATTCCATTTTCCCATCTTGGTCTCAGCTTTGGATTCACAATCATGGCTGTTGGTTTTTGGGTTTCCTTTCAGCTTTGACCCAATTGCACTGTGAGCACTCATCACTTCACCAGTGATGATGGACAGTTGAATCCCCCAACCCATTCCCCAACCTGTATGGCGAGGAATCTAGCCTCTGCCCTTTGACCTGTTCGGCATGACTGACCCTACCAGGAGTGCAAGACTACAACCGACATAGCTCTAAGGGTCACTTAGACATCAAACCATCTCACCACCATAAGGTGGTGTTCCCAAGTGTGGGGTAAATTACATGAGCGGAGATCCCTACCTGATTGGATAATGTTTCCTCGCTTATTGATTACAGAGTGATCTAAGATGATACAAAAACAAAGACACCTTTATTTTCAACACTTTTTTTTCTTTGTAGACAAGTCATGTTCTCTCTTGTGCATTACCAATCAGCAAGATAAGTTTTCCAAAGCTAATTGCCCTTAACTTTTTTCAGAAAATACAAGCCGATTACAACATACGAGCAGCGCTGCTTGTACAAGAAGGACTTCCAAAAAGAGTACGAAGAGTATACGGTCCTGAAAGAGAAGATAGATTCAGTTTCCACAAAGTTTACTGAACTTCAAAGAAAGAGACTCCGATTTTCTGAAAAAAGCACAGAAAGACAGGTGCGTTTGTTTGACTTCTGTAAGCAGTGTTAGCTAGTGGAACAGTATTAACCACACAATGTTTTTCACCACTATTCAGGGAACAGAGATGGCGCTCCCCTCCCACCAATGTGGCCCAGGTTCAATTCCTGTACCTGGCGTGATGCGATTTGAGTCTCTCCTTTCTCCTAAAGTTTCTCTCCGGGTTCTCTGGTTTTCCTCCTTCCACAAAAACCAATTCCAATTTGATCGGGAATGTGAGGGCCACAGGTTTGCCAGACTGTTACGTGCTACATGTCAGTCAAATTATTTACTGTTGCGTGACCCAGATAACAGCCGTCAGAGGGACAAGATTCTGGAGGACATGGAAGAGTTCCTTTGGACAATCGGCCACTGTGTTTACTCGTGCAACCATAGATATGTGACACGGGAATGTACTAATACTGAAAGTTTTGCTTTTCTCCACTCGGTGGAAAAATTTATTGTGTTTCTCTTTTCACTTCGCTTTCTCTCTTTTTTAGGCGATAGACAATGAAATTCTAGAACTTTACGAGAAGTTTCAGAAGGTAAGGTGATTTTACATTGTAATACAAGCGACTGCTTCATCATTGCTATTGTTCTATTAGATCCTACCTTGATTATGGTTCTCCATACTGCATGTAACCCTTGTCTCTAGCTCTCCGTCATGTCAGTAGCTTTACATTATGAAAAGTATTTGGTAGCTTTATCAAGCAGAGTTACTGTGTTCTTCTCTCTGTCTCATGCAGTGGTGTAACAGCTCTCGTAAGCTTGGAATTGTACTGGTCCTCCAGTGTAGCAGTTGCTCTAGACCCTTTGCATAAATGGCACCTAAATTTGAATAACAATACTTTGTACATTCTTAGCCTCGTACTTATGTTTCTAAACTAATAATAATAATAATAAATTTACTTTATATAGCACATATTTAAATATTCTGATCAATAGCGCTTTACGATTGAGAGAAAAGTTAAAAAAAATTACATTGCCACATGAATATGAGGCTTAGGGTGTACAAGTATTGTTATTCAAAAATTGGAGACATTTATGCAAAGGGTCTATTGTTTGTGGGGCAAGAGGCATTGTTTCTGTTGTTTGTTCTGTTATTCTACTGGTCCTCTAGTGTAGTAGTTGCTATTGTTTTGGGGGCTAGGGGCATTGTTCCTGTTGTTTGTTCTATTGTTCTACTGGTCCTCTAGTGTAGCAGTTGCTATTGTTTTGGGGGCTAGGGGCATTGTTCCTGTTGTTTGTTCTATTGTTCTACTGGTCCTCTAGTGTAGCAGTTGTTGTTGTTTTGGGGGCTAGGGGCATTGTTCCTGCTGTTTGTTCTATTGTTCTACTGGTCCTCTAGTGTAGCAGTTGTTGTTGTTTTGGGGGCTAGGGGCATTGTTCCTGCTGTTTGTTCTATTGTTCTACTGGTCCTCTAGTGTAGCAGTTGTTATTGGTTTAGGGGCTAGGGGCATTGTTCCTGTTGTTTGTTCTATTGTTCTACTGATCTTCTAGTGTAACAGTTGCTATTGTTTTGGGGGCTAGGGGCATTGTTCCTGTTGTTTGTTCTATTGCTCTACTGGTCCTCTAGTGTAGCAGTTGTTATTATTTTGGGGGCTAGGGGCATTGTTCCTGCTGTTTGCTCTACTGGTCCTCTAGTGTAGCAGTTGCTATTGTTTGTGGGGCAAGAGGCATTGTTCCTGTTGTTTGTTCTATTGCTCTACTGGTCCTCTAGTGTAGCAGTTGTTATTATTTTGGGGGCTAGGGGCATTGTTCCTGCTGTTTGCTCTACTGGTCCTCTAGTGTAGCGGTTGCTATTGTTTGTGGGGCAAGAGGCATTGTTCCTGTTGTTTGTTCTATTGCTCTACTGGTCCTCTAGTGTAGCAGTTGTTATTATTTTGGGGGCTAGGGGCATTGTTCCTGCTGTTTGTTCTACTGGTCCTCTAGTGTAGCAGTTGTTATTGTTTTGGGGGCTAGGGGCATTGTTCCTGTTGTTTGTTCTATTGTTCTACTGGCCCTCTAGTAGCAGTTGTTATTGTTTTTGGGGCTAGGGTCATTGTTCCTGTTGTTTGTTCTATTGTTCTGCTGGTCCTCTAGTGGTTAGGGGCATTGTGCGTGGAGACGCAAAAAATACTTGAGAAAGGCACTGGAAAATCAAGAAAATGTTATTATTGACGACGTACATGATTTATTTTCAGGACACTCTGTGGCATCACAACAAGAAACAGTGTCGCGAGCTACACACTAAACTTTCTTATATCAAAGGACTCATCGCCGATTATGACAAGAGCGCTGAAAACACGTGACAATCATCTTACTTTCACGTGAACACAGAACCAAACTCGCGCGCGTGTTGCTATGCCAACCCTCCAGCATGCTGGTGGAAAATCATCAAGGTGACATGAAAAGTAGCAGATATTGCTGTTTCACATGTTTACGCACGCTCGTTGGAGGAAGCGCAACAAAGGATTGGAGTGGTATTCGCCGAGACTTGTCTTGGATGGAATGTCGTTGGAAATTAATCTCCGATTAAGGGGACTAAACAAGCAATAGTAAAATAAATTAAATATTGTCCTGTATATTTCTGCATTTGCAGGGCTAGATAATGTATTCCAAATTTCTCTATTTGACCTAAATTAAATGTAATAAATTACAAGTTTAGGTACTGTTCTGCTATTAGGCTTTCGTGTGTCGTGGAATTAAATTCTGCTGTGAAAGGCCTATGCTTTCCTGTTAGAAGCTATCAGAAGTCTAAACTACCGGTAAATAAAATTCGGGAACTGAATTGAGCGACTACGTTTTGTTTGTATGAAGATGTTAAGAATAAAACAAACTGTAGATAGCCAACGATTGAAAGTTCACTGCCGAAATAACGCTGACAAGAGAAGAGCTCCCATCGGACGAGAAGTTCCCCAACTTATCACAACGTCTCCCTAGCATTAAATTATCATAACCACCCACCAACCCCCCTCCCCTACCCCCATCATTACATAAACTACCTAGACACTGGATACTGAAGTCGCTGATATATTTCTGTTTCTTAACTGCGTCAATAAACTGCTCAATTTTTATTAATTAATATTTCATTTCTTGCTATTAGAAAACCATAGTTTTCAGGCCGAGACTGGGCCACTCCGTCTTAACTGCGAGACTAACCGAGAGTTTTCTACCACGATTTTTTACGTTTAAATCGTAGGTTTTGCTGGACTAGTTTGCTCGCCTTCGATATTTTAGAATGTGAAGCGTAAATATTCTCCGAGTTAATTAATACAAGTCAGTTCTGTTTCCATGTTTCGCAACTGTATTTATAAAGAAAAACCATGTTTATGTTATAGTCTGTCTCAGAGTGACGTATGTCTCGTAGAACAAACCATAGGGCATGTGAACCAATAGCGACTAAACTTTGGGTCGCATCGAGATTTGTGTGTTCATCAAACCAATCTTGTTCTAATTGTGACCGGTAGCTAAAAAACTATCTCCTGTATGTTATCGAAAAAGGAAGCCTAGTAGTTCAGAGCAATGCCTCGTTCGGAACACGAACCTAAATTTGCAGTTCTCGGACTTCGCCAAAATCGTGGCAGTTCCATTACTTCAGGGGAAGCAAATGGCTCCGTTTCTTGTTTGCCAATGGGAGTTGAAAGCAATGGACTCACTTGGAAAAAATCCGGTATGTGATCGTGAGCAATTTGCGAAAGAAGCTCGTCGATTTTCTCTTTGTAAGGTGCAATATTTTATCGCGCCTTTTCTTATAAAATTAATGTTCATGGTTTTTTAAATCGGCGCTATCGACTCAAACAACTTCCATTATCGGTGTTGATACCATTGATCATAATAGGTTTTGTAACTATAGCGCCCACCACAACGGAGAAAAGAGAGGGCTAAATTTTAATTCTTGCTGGCAGGCTGTTGGACGAGTGCTGACTAGATCGGTCAATGCCGGCTTTAATTTCAAAACATTCGTGACCATTCGATAATCGTATAGGGACTCTTTGGATGCAACTGTCGGAAATCCTTTCCAACTTGAACACATACCCTTACCGCGTCGGAAACGAGAAGCAAACGACGCTTGAACAAAAAGAAGCCAAAGTTAGGTTTGTGGAAGTGCTGTGTTGACCGGTAAACGAGGGAAGTTGATTTCAAGAAGATACACTTAGTTCACCGGTACCCCACCCCTCCCCGCTCCTTTTTTCACCGTGCGCCGAAAAGTACTTAACCTCTGGAGAACAAGAAATTAATCAAGCCTCTGGCACCCGGGGACAAACATCAAACGATAAATAGACGTCACTGATTAAATCTAGTGTTGTAAATTACCTTTGTTCTCTGTGCTTACATAAGTAAACTCCGAGTGCAGCCATGCGAGATAAATGCGATATACAGAGACAGTGAAGCGCGTTAACTTTCAAATGGGTTTAAAATTCTCTTTGGTGTGATTGGACATTTGATTGTGTAATTGACACTAACTGTCAACTAACGATAATACCTCACCGAAGCAAATACGGTTTGCCTTGACACCCCATTACTCCGCGCTCTAAACGATTAGACCAAGTTTTCGTGAAACAAAAATTTTGATTTTTCGCTCGAAATCTGCAAACGATGGCTGGGATACGAGATCGGACGGAAAGCAAGATCAAATACGAACCAGCAAGTAAGTGGGAGTACCACTGTTGTGTTTGTAACCAGAGTTTGTTTTATAGCCGGGAGAAGAGGGATCGTCCCCCACTTAATATGCAGGGAATCTTTTCTTTCCCCTTCTTAAAACCGTTTACCACTATAAAATCCTGTTTTTATCAATCTGTAAATTAGCGATCTGCGTCCCAACGTTATGTGTGGACCTGTGTCCTAGCGATAGAGTAAAATTGGGCGTAAACATATTCTTTATAATTTATTAGCTTCTCACAACTGAACGGCAGGCGCATTTGTCTCGATCAATACTGTTTGTATTAAAGTTGTTCGCTCGCTGTTTCAAGAAATATTGCTCTTCTTGGAAATATTCGGCCTGCCCAGTTACAAGGGCGCGCAAATTCCCTATTGATGTTACAGCTGTTTAATTCATGTCGTGTCTGACATAAAAGCCACACATGTAGTTGCAGAGCTACGCAACGAAACTATTTTCCCAAAATGTGTTGTACTTAATGTACAATGAAGCTTTTATTTTGCAAATACAACAAGAAACAAACGGGCAACCCCTTCAAAAAACAGGTCACAATGTCGCATTCTTTTGGTAAATCTTTTTGAAACTGCAGATTATATTTTTAAGCGAATTTTCTTAAAATATATTTCGTTTGTTCTGTTTGAACAGAAACACAGCTGATTTCACCAAAGAGCAAAGTTTGAGCAAACAAATTATTAAACCCGCATGGAAAACTTTTGGTTCTAAACTAACATTTCGCCGGTAGCAAATTTATGCAATATGCAGGGCCGATTTGCTTGACCGAGAGTCAAGTCAATCCCCAAGTTGCAAGGTGACCTGAAATGTATTAAAATTATCCAGCTTTGTTTATTTTGTCTTTTAACGTCTTTATCTTGTTGTTTTCTTTAGTTTTGATTACTCTCTTAGTCTAAACTTCAGCTTTTGCAAGTAACGTGTTCGGTCCTGGTACAAGCTTGTACGGCAATTATCACAGCACCCCTTCGCGACTCTCCCACCCTGCTTACTGATCTGCAAGGAACGACAGGCACAAGAATAAATCAGGGGGTCGATTATTTTGGGACTTGCTCACCGAGGGCGGGAAAAGATCGACGTGAGGAAAGTTTATCACATATGTTTAAACCTCTACCCCCAAATGTAGCTCGCTAACTCTCCGTTCGAGATCGTGTCAAAAGGCAATTTTGTAATCACTCAAGCTGCACGATTCTGCAATATGATGAGCAAGCCAGTGAAAACCTCTTAAACTGCATTATCGAGTTTCATGAAATAAGGAGAATCAGAGTAGATACGATTACCACCGAGTCGAACCGTGCACATCTTCGATCTGATACGAGGCGCAAACACATCGTCTTATATAGTCGAACCTCCCTACTAATACGGACCGACTGAAGGGACAGAGCGAAGTGTCCGAATTGCAGAGGTGTCCGTTTCACAGAGGTCACTGACACTGTGATGACGTCACTTTTAAGACTCCACGATGGACAATGGAACAATGGAAAAATAAAGCACTGGAGAAAGTTTATTGAATTGGCAACTGTCACAGAATTTTATTTTTTAAAGCTTAGTTTTGCAAACTCTTTCCCTTTTCTTCGCTTTTGACATGTTATGCCCGGGTACTTTTAACTCTGAAATAAAGTGCCAATATTTGTGTAACAGCCAACAGGAAATTATACATACACAAAGTAGTAACACCTGATCACCAGAATGTCCGTAATAAACAGGTTAAGTTCTGGTGCCGAGATTCAGTGTTCGTTGACCGCATTAGAGGGGGGGTTCGTATTATAGAGCTTTTCTTTAAAGAAAATACACGAGAATTTAGTCGGAACATAGGAAACTGTCCGTGCTAGAGAGGTGCCCGTAAGGAGAGGTCTAGGTTCGACTGTATTTTTATAATACAAAAAGTTGACAATTTTTGCTGTCCCGCCTACTCGAGATTTGTTGTGGCTTATCACTGCATAGATCTGAAGTCCCATCCTCGGTGTAAAAACCTGTGAAACTCACGAGTGGCGTAAAACAAAGAACGAACAAGACAACAAAGAACCTCAAAACAATACAGAACAGAAAACAACAGATCAAGAACAAAGAAAAAAGTCACAGGTTTTCACACCGAGGTAAACCCCATTTTATGCTTCTTTTGCAGGTGAGCTGGATAATGTAGCATGCCTTACTTGACCCTGACATAATTAAGCTTGACTGAAACCTTGACTAACTGTCCATAATTTCCGTAAACACTTGGATTTTGGGGATAAAGAGCGACAGCCGGAGAGCTATTCCGGGATTGGACCGCACTATCGGGACACTACGGGATGCCTGTCCCACCCGACCCTGTTTGTTGGTCCAAAGTCAGTGGGACAGGCGCGAAACTAGCCGCGGGCTACGTGTAGCGTGGGCGCCTGAAAAGAGCCACCCACAATCTTGGTCAGAACTGTTGAGACACTTGTAAATATTACCAACAATTTGGGTACTGGTACAACTAATGTTGTCCAACCTCCTACCCCCATTTTAATGTTGGCAATGTTTTGGTGTTGTCGGAGCAAATTTGAGTGAATTGCAAATCACCGGAAACAACATTAAGCAACGGGAAGAGGGGAATGAAGCAATTTTCACGCGCTTGAAAGCCAAGGCAGTCACAAGTAGCGTGCAATATTTGTTTGTCTCAACTTGTTTCGTCCACGATTGCAGTTTTCGCATTCGTCAGTACCCACTGGCTTTAAGGCGAAAGGGATCGAGTCCATTCGCAGTCAGGAACCGAATATAAACTAGAACAGCCATAACTGCAAAATAGTAAGACAGATCAGCCAAACTTGAAAAAAATGACAACATTTTTCATGATGCGCTGGAAAGAAATTTTTTACTATTTCTCGTCTTTTCTTGCTTTGTTTTATTTTTGTTTCCCATTTGGAAATGAATAGACGATATATAGTCGCAATTACCCACTCCACATCTTGCCCCCGAAGCACTTCCTTCTTCCATTCACGAACGCTGCCAAGACAAGAAAGAAACCTTTTGGAACCAGGAAACGGATCCCACTTGGGGCTACAAATTAAAACTCCTGTCAGCGCAGATCTGGAGCTTTAATTTATATTTATTTGTACTTTTTTCTCTTCCAGCTGCCGAAGATCAAGAACATGTAGGAAATTGCTGCACAAAAACAAAGGTTTCAAACTTTGTCTCCTTTAACAATGTCCCTAATGGCAGAAGTGATGCACTATAAATCTTTTTTATTTACTGGCTTTGTGATTCCCTCAGTATCAACTCCGTACATTTCTCCTGGGAACATCCAAAGATCCCAGAACTTTCACATAAGGCTGTTGGACGAGAAAGCAAACTCTTCTTCTAACAAACAGTTACAACAGAGAAAAGAAGCGACGTGATACTAAACCCGTTATATTTTTATCCCCTTACAGAACTGGTTTACTAAATTTCCCAAAGCAACTTGGCCGATTCTCATAACAGAATTTGGCGAAAGGTTTTCTTATTATGGAATCAAAAGTAAGTATCTACAGCATTCACTCACAGTAAATCCTGCTTCGCAACGATGACAGATACGACAAAGGGATAAATGGGGATATTCCTACGTTGTTAAGGCCACAAGTTGTCCCGTATTTTCGAATTCTTAGATCAGTAGAGCACGCGCGCGAAAATCACCTCACGCGAGGAGACGCAACACGACTTGAGTTTCGCGCGCTCTTTGTTTAACTACCTCTTGTATAGTTTCCACAATTGAACGGCTTGAAAGCTGAAATCGCGAATTTCTTCTCCTCAGCTGAGTTAAGTTTCATGAGAATGTTCCACTCTTTTTTCGCAGCGGTGTTGGTGCTTTATCTGACCAAAGACCTCATGTTTAACAAGGCAAATGGAAAGAGTATATATCATGCATTCAGTATGACGAGTTACTTTACAGGAGTGATTGGGGCCATGATTGCGGACAGCTGGCTTGGAAAGTATCGGTGAGTCAGTAAAAACTGTTAAGTGAAAATGAAAGTTATGTTATTGAATATAATTGAGCAGGAATCTCACTTGATATTGTTTAATTTGCGGTATAAGTTCGTTCCACTTATAACTTTTCATTCTGTTGGTTAAACCGCGTCATACCGTAATATGGTCTAATGTGTGACAATTCAAATGAAAGCTACTGAGCAGTGCTATGTATTGGTGTCGTTCAGGTAGCGAAGGGTCTCTCTCATACATTGACAATTTTTTTTTCTTCCCAATTTTGTAGAACCATCGCCTACACCTTGTTCCTTTATTCCATTTCTGAAATCCTCCTTACGCTGACAAGTGTTGACACTATTGGTCAAAGAAATGCGTAAGTACATTTTTCCAGCAATTTTTCTTGGGTTTGTTTGGTTATAATTAGTCATTCGTTTGTTCCCATTCCGTCGCTGTTTCGTTCGTTCATTTCTTTAGACGTTCGTTTATACTTTCATCCGCTCGCTCACCCACTCGTTTCAGTGTTCATTCAATTTTTCTTTCATCTCTCACGGTCGTTCCGAACACCACGCAATTTTTTAAGAGAAATAACTGTACAATTAGAGGTTGTCAATTGATACTTTTTTCACATACGAGTTTAAATCCATCTTTCAGGATAGGGCCTTTGATATCTTTGTTTGCCATGGCTATTGCATGTGGTAACATCAAGCCTTGTCTGGCAGCGTTCGGTGGTGATCAGTTCCGCAAGGATCAGGTTAGTTCACGGGTTACCAAAGCGTACCATAAGAGTTTGTATGGCAGTTTGTATGGATCTATAATTGAGCTAAAAATATCTCCTTTTTCTTTGAAAAGCTTCAATAAAGTTTGAAACCTTCCCCGGGGTCATTTTTGACCTTTCTTGAGCTTTTGGAATCGATCTACACGCGCGATTTTGTCTTCTAAAACTGTTCAAGAAAGGAGTTCATTCTCTGTCGGGAATATTGTTTGGGTAGTCACACGACGGCTGTATTTGGGAGTCCCACAATGACTTTATTTGGATCGTCAAGGAATGACTTTTTTCGAGTGGTGACGCAATGCTTGAGTAGTGGTTGCTGGCATTAGTTGAATGAGACACTAGTGAAGTATTTAATTTCCACAGGATCACATGTTGGAGCTGTTCTTTGCTATGTTCTACGCGTCCGTCAATGTCGGAGCAGTGCTTTGCATGTGGTTTATTCCTATGGTGCGGAGTGAGTGTTTTTAATTGTTTTGCGATGGTTTCTTTGAATGCACCTCACCGATATCTGAGTTTCAGTCTAAGTGACGGATGAGTTACTTAACGAGATTAACAAATCATCTCTTATCTGTTTAATGCAGCTGATGTACAGTGCTTTGGAAGGGACTGTTATCCAGTGGTGTTTGCGGTTAACACTGTTCTTATTATAGCCGCGACTGGTAAGTGTGATGTACAAAAAATAGCAATGTTTGGAAACGAATCATGTACTGGCAGCTGCTCTCTCCAGACCTTTTGCGCGAAGCCGCGTTGGTACCGAGTACCCACGTTGAATAGAAACGCCTGCTAGCCCTTACAGAACCTTAAGAAATGAAACTCCTTCAAGAAGCGCGCAATTTCTGGTGATTTTGTCTTATTTTGTGCCTCTCAACGAGTCATTAGATATAGCAGGCACTAGTCGCAGTCAAGCAAAAATGAGTCAAAATGCGCTTTGTTTAACGCTCTCGTATCTTAGAAGTAGATAGAAGTTATAACTATCGAAATGAAAGGGACTCAAGCTTGCGAACTGTGCCATTTTTTGTCAACTGTTTTGCGCATACTACAAGGAATCCTGAAACAATACCATTGTCGCATTTCGATTTTCCCAGTCTGTGATTGAAAGGCTTTGTAGCCTTGCTGTGATTATTTTTTCTTCGTTTTCAGTTTCTCTTGTCGCGGGAAAGCGGCTCTACACGCTTAAAGATCCAGCTGGCAACGTGATGATCCGAGTTTTTAAAATTATGGGGGTAAGAAACATTCGTCGGTTCTTTGATTGACAGCCGTTACTAAGTCATCACGCAACATTCTAATTGAAGGGTTGCGTGACAGTCCAAGTATCTCCAGCAGGCACGTTGTTCCTGTAACGAAGTCATCGACAATTTTCATGTTTTCGTCTGGTGTTTTCTTCAAAAATAAGGTAAACGAGTTTGCATTGTTGAATCTTTTCTTCTAGTACGCCGTGTCAAACAAAGTCACCGGTTCTGGACCTGCGCAGTGTAACCACTGGTTAGACAACGCCTCGGATAAATATGAGGTAGTCAGGGCGAAATTGGCCTATCTATGAAAAGAAAAAGTTAAAGCTCTTTTTGTTTTTATCCTTTGCGCATTTCGTTTTCCGATCCTTGTTGTATTCACTGATGAAAATGCTTTTGTTCTTTGTTTAGCAAAAAGAAATCAATGACATCAAACTTTTACTGCGCGTGTTGAAGATGTACATTCCTCTTCCTGTGTTTTGGGCCCTCTTCCATCAACAGGTAAAACTTGTTTTCGATGTTTCTTCAATGTGGATTATATTGTTAACTGTGCTAAAACGTTCTAGGATCACAGTTACGTGTCGCAGCCCGCAGAATTCGTTTTGTAGCCTTGCTTTCTGTATTAACCAGAAGCTTCATCCTTTATCCAAACGGAAAGGTTTATCTTACGTATGCAAATCATGGCCATTTTTAAACATCTTTTTAGGGATCAAGCTGGACTCTTCAAGCTGAACAAATGGACGGAGATTTGGTGAGATTTTTAACAAAAGCAGAGCTTTTTAAAGCTAAATAGTACATCATTCGAGTAATTGTGTATATTTCTGATCTGTTGATAATTATTTTCTCCAACTTAGGGTGGATTCACATTACGTTCGGATCAAATTCAAGTGAGTAAAGCGCTAAACATATCTAAGACGAATTCTGCAAACAACGCACACTGTGAACGCACGCATGGTCACGTGACACACGTTTTCAAGCCACTAACAAAGTCCCGTATGACTTCGCAAACACTCTGGTATTGACAATATAATTTGGTTTTATCAACTGGGTTGATAATGTCAATTGGCCACCGTAAAGAGATCAAGAGCTGACGTTTCGAGCGTTAGCCCTTCGTATCTGGTATTGAATCCCTTTTAAAAGGAGCGTCGTCACGATATTTTGAACTATTTGCTTTTGACGAACCAAATTCCCCTTAAAATGAGGGAAACCTAAAACTAATAGTTTATTAAGGAAGAAAAACACCAAAAAGGTGATAGCAGAGTAAAAAGGAACAAGGATGGTTAAGGATGGAGGCGATTGAGACGGATTACGAATAACGTTTTGGAAAAATTTAGGCTAAAATTTTCAAAAGGCACAAACCGTGATGTAGCTCCTTGTGAGCTAATTATCTTTGTACTTGATTTCTCTCAGGCTCTGAATCCAATTTTGGTCTTAATTCTTATCCCGCTTTATGATGGCGTTATTTATCCTATGTTCGAGCGGTGTCAATTTCCTCTCAGGTATTTATACCGCAAATGCAGTTCATTGATTGATTCAGTCATTTTCTTCTGTAGCAGATTCGTACCCAGTCGCTATTTACGGGTTCAGGGAATGACGAAGGATTGGATACTAGGGAAGACATCGGGAAGACTCAGGCGCGCAGATCAATAGGCCATTTCCGAGTTCTCTTTTGCCTCGGAGTCTAAGTGCGAAACCATTCATATGAAAATGTGTTTTACGTCCATGTTCATTTTAATACAAATCAAACTCATTTCCATATGAACGGTTTCGCACTCGTTTCGCACTTAAACTCGTTTTGAAAAAGAGGTAAAAGGGAACTGGGAAATGGCCTATTGCAGAAGCGCAAAGTGTCAATCTTCACTAGTACCCAATCTTCTCTCGCCCCCAGAACCCTAAATAGCGACTGGGTGCCAGTCCACTACTGTAGTTAAGAACTGTCCATGCATCATATGGAAAACGAACAATACTGGTTTAGTTTTATTGCCAAAGACTATATTTCGTATTAGTACTATATTGAAACTATTAACTCTAGTATGTTCTTCTAGGATGGAAAAGGATTGAAACTTGAAAACATTAGGCAACTTATTCAATGAATGTCGCCGCTCTCTGCTTAAATTTCATTCGAATTCTTGATAATTCTGCTGAAGCATTTTGCGCGCGATAAAAGCCACAACATAATGTTTTTCAGTGGTAGAATTGACCCGAAAACAACTACATCCCCGTGACAGTACTCCGTTTAAATCAGATGTAAATCACATGTCTACAACTTTTCTCCATATTTCAGTGCCCTGAAAAAGATGGCTGGAGGCTTGGTGCTTGCCGCGGTAGCGTTTGTTGTTTGTGCGTTTGTTCAGATTCAGATTCAGGTAATTAAGCTACCAGAGAAATATTGATAAATGAGAGAACAGCAACAACTGTAGTTCCGAATGGGTGAGGTCTAGGATTTCTCATTGGGCTTGTGCTTTTCAGCAAGACATTTTTCCCCTTTATCAGGATTTTCTAGAATTTATAAGTTTGCACTCGAGGCCGCAAACATTCCATCCAAGAATAGTAGAAACAGTCTTGTTGACTTCTTACAGTGGAATACAGCGTTGGTGCCATCCTCTTCAGAAACAAAATTACGAAGAGGCTTTACTAAATTAATTAACTTTCTTTACACTAAACTACAAAGTTAGACATGTTGTGTTGGAAATTTTCCCCATGCAATGGAGTTGGGGATTAAGTTTATGAATAACCATTTTGGAAACAACATTGAACTTGGAGAAAGGGGAGCACTTTTTTCCAACACTTGCACGCAGTTATATTTAACTTCTTCAAGGTAAGGTCAATTTTGTATTTTGTTGTTGTTCAGACCATAGGCGAGGGACCCGCGGCTCCAGCAGCAGGCCGAACCACCATGGAGTTTATCAACAGTGCCCCGTGCCCAGTCTCTATCGACCGAGAGTCCTTCTTCAGGGTGGACCTCAAATACGGCGAGGTATTTATTGTTGTACCCTCTCTTTGGCTCAAGAATAATAAAAAGGTTAAATTGTTGCGAAACGTGATTATTTCAAAAATTTTTACTTCTTTACGCTTTTCTGTTTCCTTTGAGCTTAATCTTCTTTTTAAAAAGTTTGGTTTAATTACGAGAGACAAAACAAAAAATGGAATTTTCAACCAAGAAATAGGATTGAAACTTGACGAATGGGTGTTTATTCTTTTAATATTTCTTATTATTCGCGAATTACTATTTTCTAACGCAGAGATCACAAGTGTTCGTTGGTCAGTCCGGCCTGATGAATTTTACACTCACGGTTCGTGGAAAGGGCTGTAACGCTAAACAGGTCAAAGAGAAGCGTGCTAGCTTAAAGCTAGAAGACAAAAAGGTCTTCAGTGCCGTTGTAGATATCTCTAACAACGAGCTCAAGATGAACAAGGTAACTTAAAGTTCATTTTAGTCATCCTGTTTGTAGAACGAGCTCACTAGCTCCCAGGGTCTTTCTGTCCTTCCCGCGGCCGAAGTGACACGAGAGAGAACAAATCCTGGGAACGACTAACTATGAAATCGTTTCAATTTTTATTACTGAATACCTTGTTTCTTTTTTGCCTTCTCTTAGTACTTGATGGATCTTCCAGGTATCGACATAAACAAAGCCGAAACCCGTGTAAGGTATGTTTTGGATTTTCTTTATCACGTTGACTATATCAATTAGGGAGTTTTAGCAACTAGGATGCAAACGGCAAGGAGAACACCACAAAACAATACGTTTAATGAGCAAAAACAACCGCTCTGAACGTGCGTGTCATAGTTTTGCACATTTCTGTGCCGTCATCTGCATGTTTTCTCGAAAACGTGAGCACATGGCGGCAAAGTTCTCTTTCTTTTTCCTTACTTTAACGCCGTTCATAGTAATTTAGTTCCTGGACAGTTCGTCAGCATTTTCGAATTTCCAAGTCAAACAGATTTCAATAATTGCGAAAGCGTCACAGAAACCAGAAGTTACATTTCGAAATAACGTTTTCGTTGCCGTCGCCGTCATCGGTTCTAAAACTCTCCAAAAAGGATTTTCGAACGTCACAATTTTTCGGTGATCGGCCATTGGTCGAGAAGCATGGGAAATATTTTGGTTGAGTCTTTCCACCTTCCCACAATGAGCCTTGTATTTCGAGAAGCTTTCCTCACCATCACCCCACTTCCAAAGCGGAGAAATGGTTTTCTTGCTACCCACACAACACACAACATTTAAGATGAAACTTAATATAACACAGAAGTACATTACCCTTTATTACGTTTCCATTTAAAAGTATGTTATACTTTTTCGCTTTATTAGAGTGATTTATTCTGGCGGAGATAATTTGCCCGAGCGGGTGGACGTGGAGTTTAAGTCCATATTCGACAACGTCAAACCAACCTTGTTGAAGAACATTGGTCCGGAAAACTACACCTATAGTCTGATAGGAACTGGCGAGTAAGTACTGGAAACTAACTTGTACTACGATACCCTCCCCTCCCCCTCTCGTTCTCTTCAATTTCAACCCGCGCTACTTCGAACCGTCTAAAACATTCTCAGATAGTATTACTGTACACAAAATGTTTTGAAACTGCCTTCAGGGATCAAGGTCCCTATTAAAAGGAACTTTACCCGCATGTTTGCCCCATTGTCGGCAATTATTCATGGCAATCACCTTTTTACAGATATGGATAATTAAAATAAACGTCGCAAGCAGAAGTACGACTTCGTTAGTAATCTTTCCGGGTTTTCTCGTTAGGTATTACATAAACACTATCATTCACTGGACCAATGGAACAAAGTTTCAATCCGTGGTAAGTGCTCGCGCTGGTTTCTCCAAATATACCGAAAGAACGGGTTTCTTTTTATATTGACAGCTGTCATTGACTAATAAAAGTCAGTCACAAGCGCGGGAAAATAGTTCATTCTGATTGGCTTGGTTGAAAGCGTGTTGATTCTGACTGGTTGCAGCGTGTCATACGGGGTTCTATTTTATACTTAACTCGAAAAGCAAATCATGTTGCGCCAGTCGTTGGAAATGACCGTCATCATACCGAACAATCATTCTGCACACAAGTAACACTTAACGCTGAAAATTTTACCTTATAGGAGCAAAACAGGAAAGTCAAGTTTGGTAACTTCGGCGGTTATACTGTAGTTATTCACCCGCCCGAGGATGACTCTGACTCCAGCAAGGTAAAGTATTTTAATCATTAGCTCAAGAAATGGAATTGCGATGAAAATTCTTGTGTTCTGGCTTGTAGCGCTGGACGAAGTCTCCATATTGTGTTCTTGGTTAAGACACTAGGGAACACTAGGGAACAGATCGTAGAATGAATACGAGATTACGACTTGGGTACGACTTGCCAGACCTAGTACTTTCGCTTTCGTTTGCTACATTTCACATTAATCCCGTGCCAATAGTCTTCTTTTTAACTGGTCAACTGGTCTGGGAACGTAACTGGATTGGAATTGGAGAGTGATACTTGCCTTTGATCTCTTCGTGAAGGTCCGTCGAATGCTCGTCCATCACAGGGTTACCCCCAGCATTATTTCGCCGGTACCCATTTATACACCTGGGTGGAGAGAGGCACTAGAGACCTTTAGATTCTACGACGAGAACGACTACGAGTACGAGATTTGGATTTAAATTTTCTTGCATGTACTAACAAAATAGCCTCACCAAAAATCTTCATTTTCCTTTTTTTCAGCAGCAAAATTAGCACGGTCATTTTTATTGAAGGAAGTTTGGCTTCTCCTAATCGCAAGATGATAAAACTACTAACATTTTCATAACTTGTTTTGGCCACTACGAGTTTAAGTGAGAATGTCGTAGTGGCGAAAACAAGTTATCAAACTGTTTGTAATATTTTATCATTTCGCGATTAGGAGAGGTCTAACTGCCTTCAATAAAATTGACCGCGCTAACTTTGCTGTCGATAAAAAGGAAAATGAAGTTTTCTGGTGAGGCTATTTTGTTAGTTCGCGCGAAAAAAACTTCAAGTCAAATCTCGTACTCGTAGTCGTTCTCGTCGTAGAATCTAAAGGTCTCTACTGTCAGATGCCCAAGAACACAATAGTGCCCAGCTCAGGGCTCGAATCAGGACCGTTCGATCCGGAGTTCAGCGCACTGGCAATTAGGCCACAACGCCTCCCATTGCCCAGTACGGAAACTAAGCCGAAGCGCAGGTTTTTAGAAAGAAAACAATCGTAAAAGGTGGCTTACAAGTAAACTGTAATACCACTTAAAATGCTCAATCTGAACAATAACCACATCTTACCGTAAGTGTACTTCTCTTTTCATTTCATCAGTTCGATTCGTCGATGTACGAGGACGCTCCTGGGACAACCGTGACCCGCCTGCTGCAGGTTCCTCAGTATGTTATACTGACCGCCTCTGAGGTCATGTTCTCTGTGACTGGTTTGGGATTTGCTTACTCGCAGGTAAGTATAGCAGCATATTTCACCTACAGCTAGAAAGTAGAGATCTGACAGTTGGTCATAGCTGGGGTTTCGAGAAGCTCTTTACGTAAAGAACTTGAAGGCTACAGTTTAAGAATTAGATAGTAAGTAAAAAAAAGCAAACTGATCCCCACGGCAAGGAGAAGAGATTGAAACAGAAATAAAATAAGATGAAAACAAGTTAAATATATTTGCCCGATATTTCGGTGTGCAAAACAAGCCTTCTATAGGGGTAAAAGAAATTTAAGGCAAAAGGAATTAGACCTGCTACGGTACCGGTACGGTACGGTACAGTAAGGTAACTTTATTTTTTACACGGTAAAACCTTCAGGTACAAAGCAGCGTAACATCTTTGTGGCACTGAATGGTTTTGACTCCGGAATAGAGTGTAAATATTGTATTTTTATATTAAATCTTCCATCTGGCAAGCAAAACTAGGTTTTACATTGATCATCTGCATTCCCGGACTCGCCTTCTTCCGAGTCTACAGCGAGGTTTTCTTTGCTGCATATGATATATTTCAACACTACGACCATAAAGAGCGCTGTTTCTTATAATTTCAGGCTCCAGCCAGCATGAAGTCTGTCCTTCAGTCGTTCTGGCTGTTAACAGTTGCTTTTGGTGATCTTATCGTGGTCATCCTGGCTTCCGTGTTGCCGGCCATGGGTGTGGTAAGTCATGGGGTTCGCTGTGGTGAAAATGTTCTTTGTTTTATTACAGAAAATTATGTCAGCTCTCAAAGCTACGGACCAAGGACCAATGATTATCGGAGCAGTCTAACAAAAATCAGTTCAGAACCTGACAATAGGGATATAACCTCAATTTTGTTAATTTGTGACGCAACGTTTCTGTCACTCTCGCACCTCACGTCAGTTTTCTCCCGTACAGTGCGTACAATGTAAGCGCGCGCGTTTTGGCTGCTTGAGGTAATCCGGACATTGATCAGAATATTCTCACTGGGGACCTCGAATACGGTTAGCCTTTATTTCCGGTTGTATAAATGCAGCGTACAGTATGAAATGCAGGGAATATATTACGATACCGCATACCGCCGGTCACTCTTCGCTGAATCTTTCCGAAATTTAAGATCACAATGCTTTGCCCATCCACCTCCCGACAGCCATGAAGCTCTTTTATATCCTGAAGCTACTCCCTTCCAGTCGCCTCGGCCTGATTCTCCTCTTATCTCGTTATGTTACAGCCTAGCATTCAGCCGGGTATCCCCCTGTTCCCGTGCCAGGCTTATCAAGAACTTCTGACTTTACCTTACTGTGAAGCCGGATATGTGGTTTAATTTTTATTTTATTTTTCGCAGGAAAAAGAAATGTTCTTGTATGGGGGCCTGATGGGAGTGATCGCTATTATCTTTGGAATCATGTCTTACTTCTACAAGTACGTCACCCCAGAGGAAATTGGAGACGTAGCGAAAGATGAAGAAAAGGAGAATCTTGACTTGAATGGGATCCCGTTAGAGGATCGTTCACCAGATGGCAACGACGATAATACTAAAGTCTAACACACCTACCTTAGCTTGGTAGGGGACCTAGTATCGTTTCACTATTTCTAGAAGTTGCAAGCCCCTTGCATTGATTTCAGATTAGCCTTTCAAATAAGTGAGGCAACTCCTTCTCTTAATTTCCTGGGGTATTAGTTGATAGTATTGCCTTCTTTAGTGAATAGCAGCTCGGGAAAACCAGCGTAGGAATGCATCTAGAACTTGAAAATACTCGTGTTTGAACGTTCTTACCCCACCTACGAGCAAAACCGTGCAGGCAGTTGAAATTCGTCACGTGAGAATCACGTCAAAGTAGCCCCTCTGGCCAAATTTCGCGAACTCAGATATTTCTTGAGGGAGGCGACATTGAAGTGTCAACATAACTACTGTGTGAACATTCTTAGCTAACTTCATAAACTGCAGTGAGTAACGCACGTTTATGCATACGACACTTTCATCGATGCTTGCACCTGAGCATTGTATGATTAGGTAACCTTTCTTGGTCAATCTAAGACACTGTGTATTCATAACAATACGTAGGGGAAGGAAAGAAGACATTTAGATTATCGACATTTAGGCATTTAGATTATGGTTATCGCTAGATATGAGTCACAGTCAATGAGAATTTTCAAACCTGTTGCAATTTGCTCAATGGTGATTTAGGATTAGCGTTCAGTCGACAGTTTTAAGGTTGTCAGAATGCGTGCCGTCCCTGTTTTTCTCTTGCTTTTCTTGAAAAGTGACAAACGGATAAAAGCCGTGCGAAAACTGGGTGAAGTGGATGAGAAAAATTTCCCCCGAGTTCTTGCACGGCAATTTTTCTCGTATCTTTCGCTCCTCCCTCGACAATCCATGGGAGATCGTAGGGACTACGAGCAGTCTAACATGGAAAGCCAATTATTCGTCGTTAGTTGTAAACCGAGTCCCAAGTGTCCACTCATTGGCGAGCAGGATTCATTAGGGTGATCCTGGAAACGAGTTAGTAGTCTAGGCGACAGAACGCTTCCCGCCAAAAGCCGTCTTGTGATGTCAGCTGTCGTAAAATCATGACGTCATGAGTAAGCAGGCAGAGAATATCTGGATACTAGCTTATTGGTCTTTTAATAAAAAAAATGCCACCGATTAGATCTTATACATCATCATCATCATCGTTCTTAGTTCCTTTTCCCTAGTTGGGAAAAAGATTCCTTCTTATATATTTCATTGTATTGTAGACTAGCGATAATCACTTTAGCAAATAATCGTTGGGTCGTGCTGATTAGCAACTCTTGTTTTTCTTTGAATGTAGCTCAACTTTAATTTACCAGTCATAGGCGTACGAACCAAAGGGTCGAGAGGGAGAGGGGAGCTGCAGCCCGACATTTTTTGGGCAAAACTCTCAGGATTCGGGCGACCATCTGTATCAAGCTGGTGTTCAGAGGAATGGTAGATTGCTTAATTAATGAATTAATTAATTAATCAATCGGATTTTTCGTTACGTGCTCCTTGTGTGCCATGGCGAATACTTACAACGCACAAGTTTTAGTTGGCGAACTAATTTTGAATTGTAAAAGTATTAATAAGCGAGGTAGCCTGTGTAACTGGTGGGATTTGCGGCAAGCTGCTGTTATTTTTGCGGGGAGGCCGCGCGTTTGTGCGGCGAAGACGAGTAGGGATTGGCGAGAAGTAGGGAAATTTCAACTCGCGCGGCTTCGCCGCTCGACCACACGCAGGCTATAAGCCAGGGAATTGCGAACGTCTTGTTTTTTAAAATGCAATTTTTGGTCGTTTCTATTCCGGTTCAATGCTCACACAGTTTGGCACTGTGTAATTTTTCGGGCAGGGAGGTCACAGCCCCCCAGCCCACCCCTTAGTCAGAAGGTGCCCGTATGTCTATGTTACCACTTCAAGTTAACTAATGTCGACATTTTCTTCTTCAAGCTAAATAGTAACAAGATTTGCTTTGTCCACTTCTTAGAAACCGTCATAAAAATACACTTATGCTTCTACTTTGGGTAATGCCAGGATCCATTATGGTTCCTGGCAATGCAGTAAAACTCTTTGTTGTTTAAAAACTGAATTGTTGGATACAGTACAGAAGAACAGTGTCACTGGTGACATTCTATTTGAAACACAACACAATATCATGAAAAGCCAAAAAACATTTCTCATTCTAGACTAGATCAAAAATATCAGAATATTAAAAGCATATACATCATGAAAATACGGTAGGTTAATTTCATTCGGCGGGGAAAATACCCTTATCTTTGTTCTAAGTTCCGGGAGCTTCGAGGAAGAGATAACATCCACAGACAAGTATTCGTGCATACAGTATTTTCTCACCAAATGTAGTTTATTGTTTATTCAGTGTGCCTGGCTATACTAAGCTTGCCGAACAGTCAATTCACTTAGCCGTTGCGGCACATAATCCAACAAAAACTGAATGTGTAGCGTTGTTAAGTACACTCCTTGTGATATCAGTACAGTCAATATATTTATTTTCAATGAGATGGACGCAGCTTTTTAATCTATGATTACTGCTGATATATTTATTGATTTATTTTTTCGCTGTTTATTTAGTTATTAGACTTTGGCGTCAAATTAGCGTCAAAAAGGTCCAGCGGAACCGGACTATCTTAATTTGTTGTTTGCCTGTTCTACTGTTTTTGTTTTCTTCATGTGATTAGAATGAGTTGTGCTTTTTAGTGTATTTCTTTGTCGTTTGCTCCGCTCTGTACCGAACAGAACAAAGGCAGTTTATTTCATTTTCTTAATCAATCTGATTGGTCCAGCGGCTGAAAATCCGTGAGTTAAACAAGCAAAAGATAATCTAAACAAATCACAAAGAAAGACTTCGAAATCTGGAGGAAATTATTCAGTTAATGTTACTGCACTCGATCGATAGAGGGCTGGTTGCACCGTAAGACTAATATTGCGACAGTTGCTGTCGCTGATGGAGAAACCCGTGCCAGAGATCAGAATGGGTCGAAAACAAGGACAACCGAAAACTGTTTTCCTTGCGACAGCTATTACAGTAATCGGCATCGCTTGTTTGATCACAGGAATTATTTTGCTTGTTAAGAGAAATAAGACGCGCTGCGAAGAAGCCAAAGTTCAGGAACGCCGATCGGAACAGAAGGTCGAACGATGTGGCTACTCCGAGGAAGCAAAACGGTCTGGCTTGGCAGCGTTTTTGCAAAGAGTTCAAGACAAAACATTTGACGTATATCCATTTATAATTGCACGAAAACCTAAAGTGAGCGCAGTAGAAGTTAAGCAGAAATATAAAGCGTATGACCCGAGTCCTTCAAACCTGAAGCTAGTCACAGACACAGCAAAATCTCTTCTACAAGATCTGAACAAAATGGAAATCGACGAGAAAAAGCTCAAGTCGCGTGAAAGAAAATCCCTCGCACAACTGCGGCATTATTTGAAGCACGTTTTTGGCACGCCTTTCGATGGAAACTATTACTTCGGTGATTTTCTTCTTGGACCAAATGTGTTTTGCTGGCAGCCCATCTGCGATGTCGGTTCGTCGTTATTAAAGACCCTCCCCTTTTTCAAACCTTCGGACACACGCGCGTTGGAAACTCTGATCGAGAAGTTGGCAGAAGTAAACAGAACGTTTAAGACTTACATCGATAACCTGCGGTACGGAGTTGAGGCAGGAATGGTTCGCAGCATAGAGGAATGCAGGGCTGGGCTCGATTCTATACAGAGAAAGTACTTCAATATTGCATTTGACGGACCAAGCGGTAAGTTAATAAATACCGTGTTTCTACTAAGAAACACTGAGCTTCTAATCAGCCAACAATTCCTTCGTTTCCAAAATGACAACAGCTGAGATATATCTTCTGATTTATTTGCTTTTCCGAGGTTTATTATCCGGGTGTGATTTCAGTTTACCGGATCACGACGACACGAAACCCGCCGACAAACTTTTTACACCCCGAAATAGTCTTTTTGGCTTTTTTCCTCTTAACAGAAACTAATTCTTAAGGTTTCTGAGGTTAAATTATTCAAATATCGAGCTTTTTAAAACTACTGAAAGGATTTTATGAGGATTAGAATGTCATCTACAATGACAATGATTGTCAGAGAGGTGTTTTTGCTTTGAGAACGTTTCCCAATTAAACACTTTTGATTGTTCAACTTTTGCTACTTAAGAATTTATAGAGTAAATTAAAGTTTTTTTTGGTAATAATGTTGTATTAATTGCGAGTAAAACGTTTCGTCGTCAAACAGCCGGGATCCCTTCACATATTTGTGTTTCATGTCCTTTGACAGCCTCAGTGGTTCTGTTTGAAAATAAAAGAAACTTCCTTTTTTCTGCCCTGGAAGTGGACACTACTTCTTTGTGAGCTAAACTGAAATGTACTGCGCCGTTACGTATTGCAAACATTTGTTCAAATGAACAAAAGCAACACGGTATTTAATCTGGCTCTCTAAACGTAATGTCCATCATTACAGAAAACATTTATCAAGGACCCTGTCAAGAGACAGTAGAAATAAAATGAATGGGATTATTACTTCGATTAAAGAACACGAAGATTTAATTTGTTATGCAAAGCGCGGGAAATATTTATCAACATTATAAAGACAACTTGGAGAATTATAATTAGTTGCTACTTAAACACCCAATACGTGCAAAGAGGTCAATAAAGTTTTCTTGTTTTCCCCCTGTGAAATGAGGAAACTTCGAGATTTAAGTTCTCGGCTGTGTGTATGTTATATGTTGCGGCACAATTATAAATCCAGTTGCTCTGCCGAATCGGAGGTTGGTCCGTTTTTCTAGCTATGAAATAGCTCACGAAAGTAAACGCGTGAGAAAACACGTCGGTTGTTAATTAGCTTGTTAAAGGATTGCAGTTTACTGTGATAGACTTCTTATGTGGCTAATTGTTGATATAACCATCCCTTTCTTAAACCAGTTGCCAGGTTGGCAGATTGACCGACGTTAAACTAAATGGAGCATTTTGATTGGTTCCTTTTGTGGTAAAGACTGTTACGCCGAATACACCTTATTCCAAAATGGACGCTGATTTATACACATACAAATTGGCCCTTGTTGCCTCGTTCAAGATAAAATATTCTTTTGATTTTTGAGCTTAAAAACATAGTCAGATCGCCACCTGTTCCTACACTAGACGTTAACAAAATTTGATTTACGCTGTACAAATCGGGCTTAAATGGAAAAATGGCTGGCTAGGCCCCTAACTTGGACCATGAAACTACTATATTTCCACAATTGGTACCTAGAAATAATTTACGTGCACTTTCAAAAGCTGTATTTAAATTATTTCGTTTTAGGGAAAGAAAAATCCGTAACTTAAAACAACCCTTGCGATAAGCGTTCACTGCAATCTGAACCCTCGCAACGTTTGTTGGTATTACAGGTGTTTTTAATGAATCATACATTCAAGTCATCTTAGAACCAGAGTTTTTGTCAAGCTTGGAAGACAAACCAGACCAGCTGAACGAGTGGAAGACGAAGCACGGGGGAAAGACGGCTTCACAGTCACTCCGTGAAAGCGTGCTGGAGCAGGTTGGGAGACCAATTCACGCCCTGTTATGGTAAAATGACGTTCGATATTCTAGTAGATTAAAGCTCCTGGCAAGAATGTAATTAGAGCGTAAGAACCGTACGTAGACGTTTATTCAAAGACCTTAATCCACCTTTATACATCATTTCGCTTTAAAATGTGGAGCCTGACAGCTGAGTGAACGCATGTAAGAGGGAGTCATTCGTATTAATAATGGCAACAGGAAGGAGAGGAGTCCACTTCCGTCTGTAATCATACGAGTGATTAACAAAATCTGAGAATTCAACAGAAACAAAATTTGAGAACCAACATCATAGTAACCATCGGTAATTCACTCTTTTGTAACGGAAATGTACAATAAAATGATAGTCGATTATCTTTATAACAGCGCGCGCAAATGACGCGTACTGTACCATAACACTGACAGGCATGACGCGTAAACTGTCCTGTTGCACCCTCCAGTTACAAGCATGACGAATAAACTGTTAGTGCTCAAATCGTGCTGCTGATAACCAATTACGTTCGAAAATTTTGGCATAGTTTTAATTAAGGCGATTTTGGATGAAGTGTCACAAACCGCTTGTCACGAAGTACGCAGACAATCTAGTTGAAGCAAAATACAAAGTCGGTCGGAGACGATAAGAAACACCACACAATCTGAGTCAACACTATTATGAATTTCTTGTATGGAAACGGTGTAGGAGCCCCGGTGCTGTTTATTTAAACGTTATTTATGTTGTTCACTACATGAACCGAGTGTTATGTGGTATAATATGTCACCAAATGTCTCACCATTGGTTCACCACATGAACTGAGTGCAGAATAGTCACTCCCTTGTTGGTCACTGGCCTGACCGTGATCGTGAGAATGTTAGGGAAGTAGCCTGCGATGGACTAGCCTAATAACAGCTCTTCGCTCGCTTGGGAACGCTTGCTACGCAGGCTATCGATGGACTAGCATCCCAGCCTGGCAGGGGAAGGGGTAGAGACACTCGTAGTCGATTCATGCACAGAAACTGGAGAAGCCACTAGCAGCTATGTAATGGCTTTATATTTTAGGAACGATTACTGTTAATCATCTACAACGTAAATATGCGTGTTTTTTTCAGGTATCTGGAGAATGACCACATGCAACACTGTGTGCCGAGCAACGTGTCCAGCGGTCTATCATTCCTCCCAGTCTCCTTTGTGTACGTGAACGGAAGTGCAAACGTCACTCGGAAAACCACTAAAAAGCTTCCATCAGGAGAACCGCTGAACGGATCGAAGGCTTATATCGACATTCTTTCGTTCTTTACCACCACAAACAATACCCCGGATGACGTGCACGAGCTTGGGTACACGATGCTTCATAAGCTGTTTCCCGAGGTACGATACATTTTAACATAGATCGAGAGACTTGACATGAGCTGAGCTCGTAACTCCAAACCTAAGAATTCAAATATCATCTAAACACACAAAGAACTACTCAGACTGCAATCTGCGCCAGACGAGAGAAAAATGCATAACCTGAGTCACGTTTGATCTAGGTCTGCACTTGATTGGATTAGAAAAATAGTGTGTTTACTCTGGTTGGTTGACGTTGAGTTTTTCTGGCTAATTAGATACTTAAATATATTTGTTGATGCAATATCAAACAAAACATTATTACATTTGAACCGCCATATCATACACCTGTATGAAGCATGTTTTATCTCGTGGCCTTGCTAGGTAGAACTGATAAAACTGCGCTTCCGAGGCGAGAGCTGGACTACAGTGACGAGACTCCAAAGCAAGTCTGGATAAGAGGGTAGTTTTGGCACTTTCTCCATCGATAACTTTTTGACGGATAGAGGGCCAAAACTTGACTTACGAAGTTTCCAGACGGTATAAATATTCAGAAAAATGAAATGTTAGGAAAATGCTTTCATGAATTCTTATTTTTTCTATATCTAAACAACTTTTATATTTAATATAATTAACACTAAGTTTCCATCACTTT
This sequence comes from Blastomussa wellsi, assembly GCA_947652115.1. Taxonomy (NCBI): domain Eukaryota; kingdom Metazoa; phylum Cnidaria; class Anthozoa; order Scleractinia; family Plerogyridae; genus Blastomussa; species Blastomussa wellsi. The sequence goes on along the minus strand of OX393563.1, from coordinate 30,206,324 downwards.
CTCAAATGGCAAAAAGACGCAAAAGCGTATTAATCGCGATAGTGTTCTAGCTGCAACGGGCAATGATTATCCAAAAAAATTGTTAAATCTATAATCATATTTGTCAGTTTTAGTGCATCAGGTATTTTCCTTTAACTATTGTTGTCGTTTTTCAGGCCCTTGAAGTTGCACGACAAGTCACTGGTCAAATCAACAACGACACTGCAATGAATGATTTTTTGAAAATGCTGAACAGTTCAGACATGTTCTTCAGCAATGGTTCGATTCCACCTCAAGAGTCCGATAATAATGCATTCAAGCTTTGCAGTTCTGCTGAGAAAGCTAAAGTATACTGTCCAAACCGCTGGCACGCCATTCAACGTTGGTTCGCAGAGACAAGAGAGGTAACTAAAAAGCTGTAGCCGCATCGAATTAACAAATAGATTCCATGTTGTCGTGCGTCTGTTCAGCAATAGATCGAGGCAATACGAGGAGATAGCTGTGTTCTTACCACATTTTGTGGTAAGAACATCTTCATCTTCATCATCTTCTGTGATCAATTACTGAACAGACGTACGGCAACATGGAATCTATCTGTTTTTTGTAATAAAAAACGTCACCAGTGCGTGTGTCCTTTAATAGATCATAGGTAGGAACCAATCAAAATGCGTCCATTATTGGGATTACTATATAAACAGAAATAGACAATAACACTAGCGCACCGGTTAATGTGCATTGAAGGGTCCAACTAAAATTGCTTTCCAGCCAAAGGAAACCTTGAAAAAATAGTTAACCAAGGTAGGAAAACGCTAACGCGGTATCAAGAAACTGATAACAAACCAGGATGGCCTAGAATGAGGAAGTCTGATTGAGAAGGACTTGCCATTGATTGACAGTTAGTGCTCATAGTTGTCCAAATCAACTCATTTCTCTGCAGGTCATGAGCATGTTAGACCCCAAAACATCCAAGATGTTTTACTTCACCGGAAAAAAACACACGACTCCTAACTGCCCGGTAGAAATGGTGCCGAACTTCAACCCCTCGGCTGGTGTGCCGAGTTATTGGAGAAGCGACAGCGCCTGCAGTAGAAATGCCAGGTACTACATTCCCTTCTTTCTCGACAGGCCTGGACCTCGATATATGCAGTGGAGTGTGAACGCTCATGAAGCTAGGCCTGGGCACCATACTCAGGTAAACATTATGCTCGGGTATATCTTTAAAAATAGGAAAAGCTGCAGTTTAAATCCTGACCACTGAAGAAATGAAGAAAATTACATGATCATGCACTGCAAAAAGCGAAACGTAACTGGGACATGCTCCAGGTTGAGTGGTCCTGGTTCAAGCCTCAGTGGTCATTGCATTGTGCTCTTTTGCAAGTCACTTTACTCTCACAGTGCCTCTCTCCACCCAGGTGTATAAATGGGTACCGGTGAATTATTAGGCAACTTGACAGAATGCTTGGTAGACTAGCATACCATCCAGGGGGCGGGGTAACAAAACCTCCTAGACGCTTGAGTTAAGCGACGAAGAAGGTTTAAAAGGCATTACTTCTCTAACATATAAAACACGAGATCTAGTGTTTCATCGGGATATCCAAACACCGAAAAGAAGAGAGTATTTTAAACGAACTTTGAGGTGTTTGGATAGCCGATGAAACACTGTCTCGAGTGTTTGATTTATCTTCTCAATCGAAACAAAAGCTAAGGAGTAAACGGAGAAATAAAATCGTTAAATTTTATGCTAATTAAGATCGGGTATCCAAACCTCCTTCACGGTATATGATTTTCTTTGTTTTAACTCAATGAATTATTAACGAGTTTGAGCAGGTTATTTAAAGCACGATTAGGCGAATAAAGAATTTTTATAAACTTTGATTTCAGTGTGTAACGTTTCAGCTGTTGAGTTTTCTCTTTATATCACAGGTTGGTATTTATTTTTTATTCCAAGCACTCCTCACGGTTCAACTCATTTTTGTCTTCTCCATTAGGTACAAGGTCACGCGGAACACTTTCAAGACACTTGCGGTGGAGTGATTGGCTGGTTATCATCAGTGACGTCATATACAGCGTTCACAGAGGGCTGGGCACTATATGCTGAGAATCCACTTATTGCTTATGACACAGATACCTACGAGGGACAACCGCTGTACAAATACGGAATGTTGAAGTCTCAGGTAAGGAACACAACTTCGCAAAAGCATTTCCAATGAAACCGGCTTGTAGTTCTAAGCAAATATATGTACGAAACTTTACAAAAATCCCATTTTTATAAGGTAACCTGATTTTATTGGCTTTCAAACTCCATTTATTAAAATCAAACCAATCGAATCATACATGTTTCCCTTGAGTCCAGGCCCTCGCGTACAGGCTCAGCCGGCTTAGAGAAACAGGTTGTCTTAGATGCTCGCGCCAATATTCTCTACCCAGGTCGTTGTTCTAGTTCAATTCAAAGTTTGTGAATCATTACATGCTGTCGAGAATTTCTGCACAAATTCCAAGACTCAAGAAAGAAAGAGGGTATGCGACCTATACAAAGCAGAGATAAATGAAACATAACAAAAATGTAATAACTCTAAAGAACAGCCAAAAGGTTAACCTTGCTGGGTCTTGCTTCTCTGTCCCCGCAGCTCTGGCGGGCATTGCGCATGATTGTGGACACTGGCTTACACTACAAAGGGTTCACGAGAGAAGACGCCCTCATGATGTTCCAGAAATACTTGTGGGACGACAGCGATGTTGCGTTGAAGGAGGTGACCAGGTATCAGAGTGTACCGGGGCAGGCTACCTCTTATATGATCGGTCAACTTCACATCATGAAATTGAGAGAGTACGCGGAGAAACAGCTCGGAAAGGCGTTCAGTTTGAAAGATTTTCATCTTCAGGTTTTGTATCAAGGCTCCGCGCCACTCAGTTTTCTGGAGGAAAGTATGAAGGAGTATGTAGATTGTGCGCTAAACAAGAGCAAGCAAGGCTGTGAAGACGTGCTTAATCCTTTGGCTAAAGATATTCAAGATAGTGACAGTATTGGCGACGAGTTTTTAGGAGCAATGGACTCATTAGACAGAGAGCTTTATTTCTAACCTATTTTTTCACACATCAAGTTCGGATCAAACTTTATCCCAGAGAAAAATTCTAGCCTAACATTGTAACGATTGGTAGAATATGCTGATATGCACTCGGGCTGTTGTCGACTGAGGAGGCAAGGCAGCTCATGGGAGTTCACAAAACATTAGAAAACCATTATAATCAACCTGCAAATTTGTTTAAAGATTATAAAAAATCAATTAATTAACTAAAAACAGTTAGGACTGTTTTTTAGAGTGCGCCGAGCACTTGGTTTTGTTCCTGAAATCACACGTGCGACGGAAAAGTTTACAATGGCAAATCGACCGTATCTTGATGTGCATTCGTATCTACTCGCTGCACGCCGGGAAAATATGAGTTTATCATACCCTACTATAGGTATTTTTATCCGTTTAAATGTTTTAATAAGAATTTATGACACTTATGAAAAAATTATGAATCATCTGAAAGGTTTAAAAGTCTGGTTTCCGTAGTTAACTTACTGTGGTGACAAGGGTTAGGCAAGTGGGGAGGGTCGTTAGTGGCCTGGGAAACGGCGTAATATAAAAGTCAAGCATCTTTAAAATTAAACAAACTCTTAGCGAAATTGTTAAAGATTAAGACAAGTTTAGCTTGATAAAAAATGTTTTCGGAAAACCAAAGTAATCAAGTAGTCCGCATTTGAGATAGTTCGCAGCTCTCTAATTTCATTGGATCTTAATAGCACGCAGATGTAATAATTAATTAAAGTAATAATAATTAAAAATTTATAACGCGCCCTTTCCATGTTTAAGGGTGTACTGTTTAAGGGTGGTCCACTGTTGCTGTTAACGTTGTTTGTCTATCAATACTGTGGGACCTTGAAAAGAGCTGCGTACCGGCCCCCTGCATTTTGCCACAAGATTGTTGAGCAAATTGCGTTATCGCAGAGGTTAGTGAGTGGTCCGCACTTTGCCACGAGATTGTTGCGAAAATTGCGTTACCACAGAGGCTATCGTACTGACGTAGATTAAAAGAAATGTTAACTAATAGGCAAGTTTCTGATTTCTCAAGCTTTTAATGTAGTAGTAGCAACAGCAGCAGTAGTAGTAGAAGCAATAGTAGCAGTAGCAGTAGTAGTGGTAGTGGTAGCGGTAGTGGCAGTGGTAGCGGTAGCGGTAGTGGTAGCGGTAGCGGTAGTGGTAGCGGTAGCGGTAGCGGTAGTGGTAGTGATGGGGGTAGCGGCAGTGGTAGCGGTAGCGGTAGTGGTAGTGGTAGCGGTAGTGGTAGTGGTAGCGTTAGCGGTAGTGGTAGTGATGGGGGTAGCGGCAGTGGTAGCGGTAGCGGTAGTGGTAGTGGTAGCGGTAGCGGTAGTGGTAGTGATGGGGGTAGCGGCAGTGGTAGCGGTAGCGGTAGTGGTAGCGGTAGCGGTAGCGGTAGTGGTAGTGATGGGGGTAGCGGCAGTGGTAGCGGTAGCGGTAGTGGTAGCGTTAGCGGTAGTGGTAGTGATGGGGGTAGCGGCAGTGGTAGCGGTAGCGGTAGCGGTAGTGGTAGTGATGGGGGTAGCGGCAGTGGTAGCGGTAGCGGTAGTGGTAGCGTTAGCGGTAGTGGTAGTGATGGGGGTAGCGGCAGTGGTAGCGGTAGCGGTAGCGGTAGTGGTAGCGTTAGCGGTAGTGGTAGTGATGGGGGTAGCGGCAGTGGTAGCGGTAGCGGTAGCAGCAGCAGCAGCAGCAGCAGTAATGGGACTTAAGCTGTCAAGTGTCAAGTTGGGAAAGGTTGGAGAAATCGGAAGTAAGACTGCAACGTTCGACTATTGAAGGAACGCAACCTTTGTTTCGAGCGAGAAATTGGAATTGTGGTTAACTGCCGGTTGTTTGTCATAACTTGTCACTTGGATACATGCTGACTATTGTCTGATATAAATTTTACTTTTGGTGAAAAAAAGAGAAAATAAACTTTGAAACATTCCAATTCAGCCTTTCTGTTCGTTTCGGGTAATTAGCACCATGATTTGACTAGATGAAAAAACTCTCTTGGCTTTTGAACGGTTTTGGCTTTAAACTTTCGTATTTGGAGATTCACTATTCTACATATATAGACTTTCTTTTTTATAACACAGCGCAAAAGAAGCCCGCTAGCCAGACAAATGCCACGGACCACAAAACTTGGACTTCGAATTCTCAAACCAACCCTCCCCACCCTTAGCATCAGAAGTTGAAATTGCACCTGTAAAATTGGAAGTAATTAACATTATCTTTAATTACGCACGCAGTTGCTTTTCTTTAGCGAGTCGAGATCATGCGAGACAGCGCGACTCCCTGCATAATACAGTATTAACAAGTCTTATTCACCGACTCGGTTCTCCAACGCTCCAAAGACACATAAAAAGCGCTTGTAACTTTCAATGCCGATAAGGTGATGTTTGTACCGATTTTCAGTGATATGAGCATAATCAGCTGGTAAGTGAATATATATAACTGTTTAATGCTAATGGTTTGCTACAGGCGTTTGTTACACAAATCGCAAATGAAAATCTTCATTCGGTTTCGCAGCTTCATGGACTGATTTCACGGGAAGATAAATTCACAATTTTGGAACACCGCTGTCGAAGAAATGTATTCTTTACGGATCCAGAAAATTCGACATCACAATAAGTTTATTTTTTCTTTAGCCAATCGTCAAAACAAATTTTTCAAAAGAAGAGAGTTTTTTACTGTATTAAAATAATCATAACTTAGGTGGTTAATCTTGAGTTGCGTATTTTATCGCTGGAGGGCGGAGGAACCTTATTTTCTTTCTCCGTTTCCTCAAGAGTTGCCAATTTCAATTAAAATATTTTTACCGCAATTCTTTCATTGGACATGTAAGGTAAGCCCTCAATGTATCGTGTGTGTAGCCATGGAAACATTGTGAAATACCCTGGAGCAGCTTAATAACACCAGAGGTTTCATTTCCAATTTCAATTTTCCGATCAAAAATCAACAAGGATATATCCGCGTTGGTATTTTTCAATAAAGGTAAACTCGTAATTTTAAAATTCTAAATAAACAATGGCCTCTTCTAAACTGCATGGAGAATAGCCAAAACACACAATTGAGTTAATTTATGCACCACTTCAGAAAACCGCAAAGTATTTTAACGCTTATTGAGTTTTATTTAACACGTATAGCATCGACTGCGAAGAAAACGATCAATGATGTTTCTTTTAATCCAGTCCTAAATGATTTTTCCTCTGCTGTGAAGGTATCATATAAAGCGAGTAAACAAAGAAATGCATTATTTATCACAAATTTCACCTGAACTAAATATTAATATAAAATCTCGTTTTTTTGGAAATTGCATTGCAAAAAGCCCTATACTATTTAATTATGACAAAAAAACTCAACGCATTCGAAGAAAGCGCATTACTAACATTCCTTCATTAGTGCTTGCTAGAGTGGATAAACACTTGTGTCAATTCTGTTCCAAGCTCGATGTCACTATAAAAGAACACACAAGGACGATGAGGGTTCTGGCACAGCCCCAATCGTCCTTGTGTGTAAAGAAGGAATCGGAAGTGCTCAAATGTTGCCAAATGTTACCTTTATCATAATATTGTCAGATTGTAGCTGTTGACAATATTGAGCTGAGGAAATAAAAATCATGTTTGATAAACATCCGGGTGGCCTTCCAAAGATTTTTGCAGATTCAAACTGCAAACACCGCGATCGCTGCTCCCCACCGCTTCGATTTTGCCGCAGTACGTTACGGCATCCCTGTAGAAGTCTAGGCCGATAAATTTACTAAGGGACGGACCATTGGAAAAAGTGATGGGTGGGGTGGGGAAATAAGCAAAAACAATAGTGGAAGGGAAAAATGCTAGTAAAGATACAAAAATTCCTGCGGGCAGAAAATCTCCCATCCCTCAACCCGTTACTTTTCTAATGGTCCGTCCCTAAGTTTTTAATTTGTGAGATAAAGAAACACACAAGCGCTGGATATTGTTCGTCAGTTTGTCATACAGCGGAAACAAAATACGCCGTGTTGCTTTAAAAAACATATCTGTAACAGTCGTTTGTATTACGATATGAGGACCTCGGCGCTCGACAAATCTAAGGAGACTTAATGAACGTGTCAGACTCAACATACAGAACCGGCGATAAACTCAGTAATTACCAGCTACTGTTTCTGGGGAAACTCTAACTGTCGATGCAAATATAGCCATACATATTCAATCGATTGATTGACTCGGAACTAAATGTCTTTTTTCTCGAAAATAATTTGTCTCCATTGCGGCAGCTTTCCTTTCTTAATCCCACGGAATGGTACGTCACAGATAACGGTGGGAATGAATATTAACATGATCAAAAATGTCTAGTGTTTTCATAAGGGAACATGCGATATCACTTTGCCATTTTCCGCTAAATTTTTATCTTAAAAAGTTCAAAGGTAGTGTCTATTCAAAAAAAGAAATGATTGAAAGCCATGAAGCCGACCTATAACTTCAATTTTCTCGCAACCGAAAACTCGCGAAACAAAATTTCACCCACGCCTCGGCAATATCAGATCAAATCGCTTTATCAAAAATTATCTTCGAATCAAGGAACTTTTAATGACAGGAAAAGGGTCTTGGTGTTTTTCACTAGAATATTTTTCGAGGTATAAATCTTGTGGGTCAACCAATTATTCTGGGAAATAAAAGTCGGCGAAAATTTCAACTTGTGTATAGATCAGCGGTAGCTGCAGTGAGTGAA
>OX393563.1:30133570-30196070 GCA_947652115.1 Blastomussa wellsi | reverse complement strand
ACTCGTCGAATGGCGACACAGTGATGATTCCGATGAGCGGACACAGGGAAATAACTACTGATATTCCACTGGTGTGCCATACAGGAAATATTCAGCAGACTGCCATCCAATCCTCGTTGTTCGCCGCCGATGTAAGAAGCCGCGAACCGAAGCGAAACCTCATAACAACCAATTTCCATCATGCAGTCGAGAAGCAAGCCTTATCTCTCCGAAGAAGTGAAGCCACCATTTTCCTACATCGCTCTGATTACAATGGCTATCTACAGCTCACCGTACCGCATGAGAACACTGAACGAAATCTACGAATACATTATGATGCGGTTTCCATATTTTCGCAGCAACCAACAGAAGTGGCAGCACTCCATTCGGCACAATCTTTCCCTAAACGATTGCTTTATAAAAGTTCCTCGTTCATATTTTTGCAAACCAGGCAAGGGAAACTATTGGACACTTCATCCCGCCTCTGGTGACATGTTTGGAAGTGGCAGCTTTCTTCGTCTAGCCAAGCGGTTGAAGTGTCGCCCTCCGCAGAAACCAAACGAGCCTGCGTTCGTGCGCATCATTGCTTAATACCACATTGTCACGTAGACCTAAAAATCTTTTCTAGCCTTTCTTACCTTTCAGATGAAATATTACATAACTGTCGTTTGAACTTGATGGTTCCTTTACAAATTGTTTCAAGACATCGTTTTGTGAATAAAAATGTTTATGGGAAACAGCAATCTTACTTGCTCGTAGCTACCTCTGACCTGGTTTGACTAGTTTGTTGAACAAGCTTAGCTTCTTACATGATGCACTGAAATCTCCGCTCCGACTTCGCACCATTTTAGTACAAACCAGAAAGCATTACAGAGTTCTTTCAATCAGTATTCGATCAGGATTTTTCTACTAACATAACCTCTGTTTGTAAAGGAAAATCCCATTTTAGAGAAACCTTTTTCTGCTTGCAACTTTGGGACTTTTAAAAATCAAAACAAACATCCCAAAAGCGGAAACGTAATCCCTTAAAGCAATTTTGGAGTGTTCGAGGCCTTGAATTAATTTATACTTGGCGCTGTTTTAATTTACAAGACTATTCATTAATGTCTCAAACTGAACTGTTCAGCTCTTGAACAGAATCGCCAAAACTGCCTCTTATAAGACTGAGGAGCAAATTTGTGAAAACTAGGATCGGGAACAAATTGATGGCACGAGCAGTGCTCAGGCTTCAGTTCCATTTTTCTGAACATCTGACCACAAATGCGGTTTAACCTCTGCGAAATAAAATACGTGGTAATGAAATCAGTCTTGATTCGAGCAAATGGCTTGTACTAACACATTCTGTCTGTATTATTGTGCTGTCGGCAAACATACAACAACAACAAATTTATTGGTATTCCCATATACAGATGGTATTACCTAAAATAACAAATAAAATTGCAATAATACTAATCACATTGGACTAAATACTGAAATTACAAGTTTCTCTTATATGTGATGCTTCATATAAAAAGTAACCTAGTTTCTTGCAAATGAAAGAATCAACGTTATTAAACAGGAATATAGTTTTATCAGTATCGTTCAAAACATTGAATGACGGATATTTAAGAATCCGTGGCACTTTCCTCCATTTTATTTTTCGTAAGGTTAGATTCGTCCATAAAACAGAATATCCTTTCATTTTTCAGTTGCTTCTATTTCAATAGAATGACTAAATCTTAATATTATTTTCATGTGTTTAAAGTGATGCATAAGCTTAGGCACTTCCCTCAAATTACGCGCGAGAGTGGATCTTTTTGCGCAAAGCACCCGCGAACCTGTTCAGTAACCTTGAGAAGAGAAATACGGGGAATGCGATTGTTGCGCGAACACAACGTGTTAGGTGATCTTAAAAGATCGGTTGCGGTGATAAACGTTATTCTATAAGAGCGGTCCCGGTCTTTGGAAAGCAAGGAAAGCGGTTTGCGGACTAGGAAGAACAAAATACGATGGTTTGCGGGATGTACGAACCCCTATGATAGACCCTCAGTGATGATTCCGATGAGCGGACACAGGGAAATAACTACTAATATTCCACTGGTGTGCCATACAGGAAATATTCAATCCTCGTTGATCGCCGCCGATATAAGAAGCCCCGAAACCAAATCCACCATGCAGTCGAGAAGCAAGCCTTACCTCTCCGAAGAAGTGAAGCCGCCATTTTCCTACATCGCTCTGATTGCAATGGCTATCGACAGCTCACCGTACCGCATGAGAACACTGAACGAAATCTACGAATACATTATGATGCGGTTTCCATGCAACCAACAAAAGTGGCAGAATTCCATTCGGCACAATCTGCGCCTAAACGATTGCTTTATAAAAGTTCCTCGTTCCTATTTTGGCAAACCAGGCAAGGGAAACTGCCCGCGCTCCGCGATTTTCCATTTTCCCCTTCTCTCCCTCCCCGGAGTCTCGGGGGAGAGCTGAACTGATTAAAGAAAGGAATAGGTGTCAATAGGCCATTTCCGAGTTCGCTTGTGCCTCTATTTCAAGGCGAGTCTAAGTGCGAAGTCTTTGTAATGAAAATGAGTTTTCATTCATATGGAAAGCAAAACTACTTACCATCACAAAACTTTCGCACTTAGACTCGCTTTGAAGTAGAGGCTCAAGGGAACTCGGAAATGGCCTATTAATGCTGTTGTTTTGGCCTTGAAAAGAACTTTTGAACTTTTGAAGAGCAGTGTTTGTTAAAATAAGGATAATAGTGTGATAATAGATTTTCTGACTGTAGCTTAAAATAAGATTAATATTGTTCACCGACAGGATACACTTTTTTTATAGAAATATTTTTTTTCCGGCCCAGGCTGAATATTCATATTTTTTGCCGATTTTAGGCTGAAAATATTCTTCTAATATTCTTAATTATAGCTTTTGACATTTCCGTTTTAGAATGTATTGGGGTATCAGTTACAAGTTTTCTGCATGTGTCTTGATCTGTTCACTGTACGTATTTTGTACTGTTCATATACATCACATGTACATCATGGAACATTTCGTTTTAGCTTGGGAAGAGTTTTTCGTTTTGTTGGCAAGTTTTGCCGTAGAGAAGGAAAGGTATAATTTTTTTCAGTTCAGTAAAAACATGTCATTGTGTTGTAATTACAGATTTTCAACAAGATAACAGCAACACACGAAATTATATTCTTTTCACATTCCGGCTCAGCCTCGGGTTTATTCTTAAAATGGATTAAAATTTTGCAAATTCCAGCTTCAATATTCTTATGAAATATATTCTTATAAAAATATGTATAACAACAATTGAAATCAGCTATAAACCCTTCAGAAACCCTCGGAAACGTTCTCAGTCACTCCCGTGCAGTGAGGATTTTTTTGTAGTTTTTTTCTGTCTGCGTAATGAACTTTTCTTAAATCTCCACTTTGAAGGGTAGACTCAAACGGCTCAAAAAACAAAACGGTCAATCCAAATGCTGTCCGTGATGTACCACGATGTGATTTTGCCATTAAAAAATCAAGTCTAACATGAGAATTATTTTTCTACCCTGAATTTCAAAAACGTTTTCACATAATTATAACGAACAAACAGCAGTGGAACCTTTAAATTACTTTCCTGGATGCATTGTCAATTAGGCTTTCTACATATGAAAAAAGCCGACTAAATTTCCCTAATCGGGCAGAGCCGCGTTACCGAAATTTCTTCCGCATGATTACCATAACTTGACATCTTAGCTGGCTGAACTCGCATATTCGGAGCACATTCCGTGCTTTTGCAATCCGCCAAAACGTAAAAGTATTTTCTTTTGCTCTCGGTCGTGTAAAAATGTTTTCTTTGATCTGATATCAACAAATACGGAATTGAAATAATAGTGAATAACTTTTATTCCAGCAAAATTGTCTGGTTGGATTTTCAATTAAAATTGGTTAACAATATACGGTAACAAAAGTCAATAGCTTCAACTAAGGATTTTCATTTGCATCTCAAACAAGTGTCATCTTTAACCCGATCGAAAGACACTTTAAGGTAAACAAATCTTTTAATGAGCGCCTTAGCTTTTGTTTGCCGTTGCCCGGGCAACAGGTCTTCAGGAACGGCCAGGTGGTGACGTTATTGAATAAATCCCTAGGGCAGTCGTGTTTGACAGAAAAGGTAAATGTTATTGCTTTGCATTTTACGATCCTCTCTCTGTGTTGCATTATTTGATACAGGGATGGTAAACAGAGCAAGGATGTGAGTGCAGGGATGGCAGAAACCAGCAAGTAAACCAGGTGAAACAAGAACAGTGACCAGATACTCGGGTTAACTGACGGACGGTAATTTATTTAAACTGATTCATAACAGCACCACAAGGCCAAGGGATACTCGGCGATCAGCAATGGACCAGTATGTTGTTTTACAATTATAATGCTGTCGAGTGTATAAGCTGGAAAACACGCTCCAGATCGCCATGAATGGCAAATTTCTCGATGCATCGATCCTCTTTATAGCTTCGTTTCAGTGGGTTCAGTTCTTTGAGCCGAGACTGATGAACTTGTAAAAAGGTCACTGGCTAGCGGCGTTGTCAATTACAATGTACTTCACAAATTACTCAAAGGGCTACATCGTAGAGTACTCGCCTCCTTGCTTCAAAAGTTGGCTGCTCTTGCCGGGAGAGAATTTGTGGAGTGACGGTGTGCGTTTATTTTTGTACATCGTTGCCATGTTCTACTTATTCCTAGGCATCGCGATAATTGCTGATATTTTCATGAGCTGTATCGAAGTAATCACCAGTAAGAAGCGAAAAGTTACGCGCTACGATCCAGAAAAACAAGAACGCGTTGAGATCGAAGTGTTTGTGTGGAATGAGACCGTAGCCAACCTAACCCTCATGGCCCTGGGTTCCTCGGCCCCGGAGATTCTTCTAGCTGTGGTAGAAACAGTTCAAAATTTAGGAAACGTGCCGGACGCATCTCAAGAAGACAAAGACGGTCTCGGTACATTTACAATAATTGGATCTGCTTCGTTTAATCTGCTGCTTATCACGGCAATTTGCGTCGTCAGTGTACCAAGCGGGACAGTGAAGAAGGTCCGCGAATTCGGTGTATTTATAGTGACTTCGATCTGGTCTCTCTTTGCGTATGTGTGGCTGCTCGTTGTGTTAAAGTGGTCTTCGCCAGACGAAATCGAGCTTTGGGAAGCATTTTTGACTCTCAGTTTCTTTCCGCTACTAGTTATCACATCTTGGTGCCAGGATAACGGATGGTGGTACAAGCGCGGTAGGATCTTGAGCGTTGAAAACCCAGAGGTACGTGAATACAATCTCCCTTTAAACGTATTGTTCTCCTTCAATTAGCGAGACACTGTAAATACTGCTCAGTTTTATAATCACTCCAAGCCGCATTCACAGAAAATAACTGTTTATTTGTTTGCTTTTTGCTTTACCAAAACATCCCACGACGTCAAGGACGTGGAGTAGAAAAAATGTGTCTGCACGTGTGGACTGGGGTTCTAATTAGTGGTCTACAAAACTATTATCCACAGAGCATCTAATGTAAACATATTCCTTTTTGCACAGTTAACATTTACGGTAAACCTGTCATCGGCAAGGTTTTGCGTTGAATGCAAGAAATACTCGGGTCGCACAAGGTCGCGCTCTATATAAATTTAGCCCTTTGCTAGTGTCATGCCGAATATTTCCAGATATCGTCTTTCCTTGAGATAAGCCAGTGGCTGATAAAGATTCGAGGCTTCGCATGCAAATACGGAAATATCGCGATTTTTATGATACGAGCGGTGATACAGTGATACATCCAAACTTTATAAAAACGTTGGATATTTCCAGTTACGTTGCCAAGCCACAAAAACAAGGCATTTCTAAACGCAGTTGGTAAATTCAGTTCCAGGTGCAAGAACTGAAACTGAAATGCGAATGCGTATCAGATAGATCTAGTAAAATATGACCGTTTGTATCTCGTATTGTTTATACACAAATCAATACAAACCTTTTGGCATGCAGTCGCCCAGCGTCTCTTTAATTTCTCGCTCCTTTCTCCCTCCAATCATGACAATGGCTCTCCGATTTCTTGGATTTTTCAAGGGAGGGTGTCAACTCTAAGAAGAGCTGTTTCGGGAGACCCCAAAATCTTCCGGGAATCTGAAGATTTTGCGGTAATCGGGAGACTTGAAAAATTTTCCGGGAAACACGAAGTAATGAAGTTAAAATTGCGGGAATTTTGAGATTTTTGGGGGAATTTCTTCAGAATATTCGGGACGATATTCCAGAGTTTCGGGAGGACTTTAATTTACGGTACTGCTCAAACAGCGTTTGTTAGACCTGTCATCCCCCGCGATTTTTCGCAATTCACGTTGCCATTTAGGCCTATTTTCACTCTCTATACTCGACCTCAATGAGCATAACTTACTGTGCAGCTCAACTTTAGCTCTCTATAAACGAATAGTCAACGGAGAAGGACATTTTTCCATTTTCTCTCTTTTTCTCTTTTTGTAGCACAAATTAACTCAAGATATCGAACAGCGTGAACGATCCAACACTGACTTAGAAGGGCTATTCCCGAAACGTTAACTGATGACTGTTTGAACATGAACATAATGTTTTCAATTCGTTTTCATTAATTCGTATTTCTATTTTTAACGACGCATCAACGAGGTTTTTTTACCTACATTTATTCATATGAACTCTCATATCTGGTGTAAACTTTAATAAAACATTTGACATGTTTGACTCGTAGGATTAAAACTGTAGTGAAAGCTCACCGTCCAGAAAAGGACCGGTTCTTTGGACCAGACATCGAAACAGAAATTGTAATCATCTCTTGAAAAAAAAAAACAATCAGCTGTAAATCAGCATCAGGACGCGATAATAAAAAGAAAATAACAAAATACTCTTTCATGACTTTTTCGTCTTAAAACAGGTTTCATTCCCTTGTAGGAAAAGACTCAGAGCAGTGCGATATTACAGTCGTTATGTACCTGCAACTGTTATATTATAGTCGTTATCTACCTACCCCTGGGGCAAAACTTTATTCAGTGAAAAGGCACTCCCCAATTAACGCCTGTTAGTAACTTTGCCGCAGTGCAGTAGGTTCATTTGATTCATTTCGCGACACTTCAGTGTCACTTATTCAAAATTCGGTGAATACTCTCCATCTTGGTGACAACTATGAAGCAAACGTTATTTGGTTAAAATGTTGATAAAACGGATAAAAAAGGAAAAGACATTAATGTAGTATAATTAATCCTGGTTTACACATATCTTCCCGGTCCATTTTATTGCATGCTGCTTCGGAGTTCACTAGCCCACAAAGCTAAAAAATCTGGATGTGATCATTCTTAAACCAGTTTAGTTATCGCCTGCAAAAGTAGCGGGAAAGCTAGCTAGCTTACCGCGCGCGACACCGCGCGCGTCTCAAAGGAACCGCTGATCGCTACCGGGCTCAAGGGCCGCCATGCCTACATTGTCGTTGGCAATGGGTTGGAGAAAGCGGGACGAAATGGATTTAGTCTGGGAGCAAATGTCAGAAAATAAGGTCCCGTGGGAATTTTGTGCTGAAAGCAAACAACTGGTCTAGAAATGTTCACTAGGACCTAGTAGACATGAAAAGTTTTGGTGGCAACTTTGTAACTTGCTAAGACGGGATTTAGGGAGGTTTTAAATTTTCATGTGTGGAGGCCAGCATGGAAACGAGGCTGGAATAAAACATGCCTTCAAATGTCTGTTACATACATTGTTAGTTACTAAACTTTCCTGTAATGTATATTTTGTTTCACTAAAATAATTTGTGGTCAAATTTGTATAAAAAGGTGGTCACGTGACTATATAGCATGGAAACGAGGCTATAATAAAAAATCACTTACAAGTCCCATAAACATACATCGTTGGTTACCAAATTTTCCTCCAATGTATATATTTCATTACTTTAAACTTGGTTTTCATCGAGTTTTTATTAAGTTGGTGGACGCGTGACAATATGGCATGAAAACGAGGCCGGAATAAAAGTATTCTAATACCATTGCTTACCAAACTACCGACAACTTCCATTAGCAAAAAAGCAATGGTTTCAGGAAACTTGGAAACCTAAATAATAAATGAATACATACTCGTAATTGTTTGAAATTGACTAACTTTATTAAAATAACAATCATATCATCCGATAAACATAGAAACGAGGCTGGTATTATCCCTCTGAAAATGGCCCATGTTGTATTTTGATCAGTTTTTAAAGAGCGGATAAGAGGGACGGGAAGGGGAAACGTGCTAATCCTATCCAACACAGCTTATGGAAAAGAGCTCTCTTCAAAAATGATGGCCGGACTTTTAATACCAAAATTTAGCTCACAGGACAATGTCAGTACTTGTAACATTTCTATGACCTCAAATTGATAAATTATACTGGATTTCCGATTTTCCTCCGGTAGAAAGTCATTCTTGCTTGTTTGATGTGCATGCCGATCGTAGTTATGATATTTTTTGTTGCTGATAAGATCGTGAGACGTATTTACCAGAGAAAGCCTGGATTCCAGGTGCCCCAGTTCTTTTAGGTCAGCGGTAATTATCATCAGATTAGAGAGCCGCCATCTTTACTTACAGAGGATGTAGTGATAAAAAATGAAGTAAAGTGAAGTATGGAAAAGTTAGCGGAACCTGGATCTGTAGATTTTCAGTTGTGCATCATTTGTCAGACAAAAACACTAGATGATCTTGTTGAAAACCCAAGTTCTCACGAAAAATTAGTTAATGCAATAAAAGAACGTTCTTTTTATGGAGATGTGAAGTCAACAAAGTTGTGGTCAGTTTTGAAGGACATTCCATCTGAAGAACTTGCAGAAAAGGTGACCTGGCACAGGAAATGCTATCAGGATACTACACACTCGGGAATGTTAAAGAGAGAAAGAGAAAAGTTCGAAAGGGAAATAGCTGGGCCAAGTGAATCCAAGCGAAAATCAAGTGGCAGTCCTCAGGTATATTTTAGTTCTTATAGTTCATAGTTGTAATTCTACTGTTTTCATATTTTTGTGCTGGTAATTTCAATTTCAATCTTTGAACTTCCAATGCATTTGTACTTATCACTTTATGCATTATTTTTAGAAATATGTAGAGATATTATGAAACAAATTGAGTTATATAGGAGTTCACGCATAAACTTCTTCGCATTTCTTGAAAAGAAATAGTTTTTTCAATTTTCCATCTATCTTACAACAGGGACTGTTAACCCGTTCAATGACTGTTCCTTATGACCGGGATGCCTGCTTTTTTTGCGATGGTAAGGCAAGATATCAACAGCCACTGCACATGGTGTCCACTACGTCTGCTGGCAGTTCGTTAGACGCTGCAGTAAAGAGGTTAGATGACCCAAAGCTTCTTGTAAAGCTCTCTACTGCACTGGATAGTCAAGATGCGCATGCTATAGATATAAAGTATCACAAGAATTGCTGGGCGAAGTACGTCACGGGAGTTCTTCGAAAGCCGCCTGCCACAGAGAATCCGATAGAGCGAACCGGTGCGATAGCAGCTAAGATAGAGTTTCTGACCATGACAGAAATTGCCCTGAAAAGTGGGCAGGTTGTGAATATGGCTGAGCTACAGGATGCATTTGAATGTATTTGTCGTGAGAACAACGTGAAATCGAAATCATGGAACCGAAAAGCAACCAAAGAACTTGTTCAAAGAGAGGTGGAAGGAGTAGAATTCCATAAGCCTAAACGAGTGAATGAGCCTGAGAGAGTCAGTGTTAAGCAGTCTAGAGACAGTGCTATTCACTTATCAGAGTCCTTGAATGAAGACGCTACAAGTAACATGAAAACTCTCTACGATGCCGCGTCAATATTGCGGAAGGTGATAAATAAAAGTGAAAAGTGGGTTTTCTCTGGCTCTCTTGATACGTTATCTCACACGCAATGTCCCGAGGAGCTTCACTGCTTCTTCAGATGGATTATTCAAGGCCCAAACACCAAATTATCAGATGAAGAGAAGTGCAACGAAGTGCATAAGCGGGCAATGTACCTAGCTCAGAGTACGGTGTCTATGTGTCTGTCTGAACGGCAAGTGAAAAACAAGAAATCCCAAGCTATCTACTCCACCCGTGAGATGCCTCAGCAGCTTGCTGTAAGTCTCGCTATCCACCAGGCAATTAGAAGCAAGGAAATTGTCAATCTCCTGCATGGCTTTGGGATGGCTGTTGAATATAATCGTCTTTTACGAGTAGAGTCTCAAATTGAAAAAGCTGTCCTTCAACGGATGGAAAAGGAAGGCGGTATTTACCTCCCACCTGATATCGTAAGAGGAAGACACATCTTCTTTGCAATTGATAACATCGATTTCGCTGAGGACACTCCTGACGGGAAGCGCACTCTGCATGGTACAGCTATGGCAATATACCAGAAGACTGACCCGGATGATGAGCCACCGGTATTAAGGTAATGAGGCACATCGTGTTTAATGAACACTGCATATTTTTTTGGAATACATGTATATGAAAATAACACTTCCTTCGTCTCATTTAGGCTAGAAGAATCGACTAATTCCTGCCGCTCGATAACAGATCTGCCTGATTCTCTTACATCCATACTTGAATGTCCGGCACCGCCTTCCAAACCTGTCGTTCCCGTGCATCCTACATTTGGTGTTCTAAAAGAGCACGAGATACCCATAATTGTGAGCCGCAATGAATTTGCCTGGCTTCTGTCGTGTAACCTAAGTGGAGCCCAAGTCGAAAATGAAGATGACCAAACTCGTGTGCCTGTGTGGTCTGGTTATAATTCGTTAGTCAATGAAGTGCTTTCTGTCACGCGCGTTGGCGCACCACCCTTGCTGGCACATCCTGCACATGAGTGGAGCACATTATTAACTGTTCTAATGCAAGCTCAACATATATCTGCCAGAGTAGTTGGCCCAGAAAGGAAGACCATTGTATCCCTAGACATGGGGCTGTATCTCCCAGCCAAGAAGTTACAGATGGCACGGAATGACCTAAATCACATTGTACTACGACCTGGCGAGTTGCACATTGTAATGGCTATGCTGAAGACGATTGGAGGGTATATCGAGAGTAGCGGAATAGATATGTGCTGGATAGAGTCGGAACTGTATGGCCCTTCCACTGTGAAACAGATTCTCGATGGAAAGCACGTAAAAAGAGGTGAAAATGCACACATGACCACATTGCAGGCTTTGTTTGCACTGTACATAGACGAATTTCTGAAGAATTTACCGGAATTGCGCCAGTGCCTCGAGAATTTGTCAAGGGAGGTCTGTGATGCATGCAAAGAGGGAAAGAGAGAGAGAATTGTGAGAGCTCATCAGAGTTTGATCGACACCATCAGTTCCTCTGAAGTCATCGAGAAGATGACAGAGTTTGATAAAGCAAATATCAGCAATCCTTTGTTTGTAGTGATGCGCCACTACATGCGTATGGTGATGCAAATGTTTGCATTTATTAGATCAGTTCGAAGCGGTGACTGGGAATTGCATTTGGTCACACTGGAACTGTTTACCCCGTATTTCTTTGCACACGACAAGATCAATTACGCACGGATGATTCCAGTCTACCTCGCTGAGATGGCTTCTCTGGAGGTATCCGATCACGAGATACACAAGGAATTCATGAATGGAAACTGGGTTGTGAACAAGAACGAGGAAGTGTCTTTTTGCGCCGTTGGAGCTGACAACGCCTTAGAATACCTAAACCGTTCCATGAAGGTGTCTGGAGGACTGGTTGGCATTACACTGAATGAAAGTGCAAGAACGAAGTTCTTCCTAATTGCTCCAGAGCTGGCAAGACTGGCCACAGAAGCAAAATCCATGGCGGGTCTGCCTTCTGAAACCCCAGAACATCATCATAACCTTTCAGCAGCTATCGTAGCACGCGAGGAGAAAGCTGTACATCAATTGGTGGCAACGATTAAGCGCTTTAAAAATCCTTTCGCACTAAGTGATGATTCATCTAACGCTGACCTTTACAACCTAGTCACCAAAGTGGTGATGTCGGAGAAAATCAGGAGCGATTTGTCGCAACAGAGGGAAATTGGTGTAAAACTCTTCCAGACATTTGTAGACGATCGGCTCAAATCAGGGAAAGTCAACCTCTGGTCGACCATGACAAAGAAAAAGCTCCAAACGTGGAAAAGTGGTGGCAAAGTCCTGAAGGTGAAAGCCGCGGACAAAGTTATAGAGCTGAAGGAAGACAGGTCTCTTTTTGCTCGTCTTTTGTTGATTTGCAAGAGCCGACCAGAAGTAGACATCAAAGAAGCAGTCGGCATGTATGAATTCTCGGTGGTCCCAAGGTCCTTGTTTGCCCCTGATGGAACCATGTTGCACTGCTCATGCAAGAGTGCTCTAATGCAAATTCTGGAGAAACTCAAGGGGGATTCCTCTGGCGAAGTAACGTCTGAAACTAGTAACGACCAAACCAATGTGCACGTCAAGGTGGCTATCGTTGATGCAATGGCTGAGGTTCAGTCCTTGGACAAACCAGACTGGATAAAGACTTGCAATCACCTGGCAGAGCACTTTAGCAATCGCCTATTTACTAAATACGATGACCACCAAGAGCTTCGCGTGATCTTTGATAGATACGATGTCCAATCATCTTTGAAATCGGCCACACGAGCCAGAAGACAAGGATCCGAAAATCCTATTTATTACCACATTACCGATACAACTCATATTGGAAAAGTAGCATTGAAGAAACTGCTCTCACATACCAAGACCAAGGAGGAGCTATCCGCCTTTCTTGCAAAGAAAGTGAATGAGCATGGCCGGGCTGCTGGAAAACAGGTTGTTGTCGCATGGGGAAAACAATGCCGAGCAACACACAAAGACGTGGGGCATCTTCAAAGTGACCATGAGGAGGCTGATACGAAGATAATACTGCATGCCCTTGATGCCACTGCTGACGGTGCCACCGAACTCTCAATTCATTCACCTGATACAGATGTTCTTGTGCTGGCAATCAGGCGGTATGCAGAGATGTGTCCAAAAACCACATTTGTTACTGGAAGGGGTGCAAATCAACGTTCCATTAAGCTCCGGCCGATTGTTGAAGCCCTTGGCCTCGCCAAGACAGCTGCGCTGCCTGCATTTCATGCCATCACAGGAGCTGATAATACTGGCAGCTTTTCTGGAAAGGGGAAGATTACTTGTTGGAAAGAGTTTCAGGAAGCAGACGATTCCATCCTTAGTGCTCTTGCTAACCTTGGTCGAGATGAACAGCCTGATGATGACATCAAAGTTCCAATTGAGAGGTTTGTTTGTCAGCTGTATGTACCGAAGACAGACATAACAACAGTCAAGGAGCTCAGGTGGTTCCTCTTTAGAAAGAAGCAAGCAGAATCTGACAGATTGCCTCCAACACAAGCTGCCCTACACCAAGCTATACTGCGGGCTCATTTCCAGTTGATGGTTTGGAACAAGGATGCTGTACCAAATCCTGTGCTGCCATCGCCAAGGGATTATGGATGGGCAATGGAGAACGGGGAATGGGAACCTGTAATGACAACTCTGGCACCGGCGCCCGAGGCTATAATCCACCTTGTGAAGTGCAGATGCTCAAAGGAGCGATGCTCGTCCAATCGATGCCAGTGCCGCAAGGCTGGCCTTCTTTGTACAGACCTGTGTGGTTGTTCTGATGAGAGTGAATGCGAGAACAAGCAAGATGACGATTTTTACGCCAGTGATGAGGAAGAGAGTAGCGATGAGTCAGAGGCTGAGTAAAGCTGCAAGGATCTGCAGTAAACAGTGCTAAGTAGATAAAATAAGATATTTTATTTGTAAAGAAGTCTTAAAACGAAATATGTTTTACCTGAAACAGAACAGTTAAATCTTTTTAAAAGTCGCATGTGTAAAACATCGGTCATTTGATGGGCTATGCGTCTTTGAAGCCTCAATGTTTGGGTTGGTATAAACATCAATGTCTCTTTACCGTCTATTTTAAAAGAAAACTATAAATTTTTACAAGCCAAGGATCTTCATCAAGAGATATAGACTTGTATGCATTACAACTAGTGAAATATATATGACATTTCTATTGCGTTGCAGCAGGCATTTGAATTGAGTGAAGCTTTACATTCCAGTCTCGTTTTCATGTCATGAGGTTATGTGACCACCGATTAAAGGAAACTTGTACCAAAACGAAGTTTAGAGCAATGAAATATAGACTGTAGGCAAGTGTGGAAATAAACAGTAGTTTGTTTGTGGGAGTTTTAAGTGATTTTCTATAGCAGCCTCGATTTCATGCTAAATAGTCACGTGAGCACCTATTAGTAAAAATTTGTACCAAAACAAAGTTTAGGGAAATGAAATATGCACTGGAGGAAAGTTTGGTAACCAACGACGTATGTTTATGGAAGTTATAAGGGATTTTGATAAATAGCCTCGTTTTCATGCTTAATGGTCACGTGACCACCTATTAAATAAGAATTCCTCCAAACCTAAGTTTAGTAAAATGAAATATGCATTGGAGGAAATTTTGGTAACCAACAATGTATGTTAACGGGAGTTATAAGTGATTTTCTATTACAGCCTCGTTTCCATGCTGGCCTCCGCACGTGATAATTTAAAACCTCTATAAATCCCGTCCTAGCAAGTTGCATAGTTGCCACCAAAACTTTTCATGTCTAGTAGGTCCCAGTGAACATTCCTAGGCCAGTGGTTTGCTTTCAGCACAAAATTCCCACGGGAGTACATTTGCTCCCAGACCAATTTGACCAGGCTTAAAAACAGACAGAAATGTAATTTAAACGTTGATACAAACTTAACGTTTTAATCTTCAAGTCATGGGCTTCTGTATGCGCAACCATTTGGAGAGAATATTTGTATAAACTGTGCTGTTTGTTTGTAGGTTCGTGTTGTGGGGTTGACAGAACCTGGAAGTCCTATGATGACGCATCGGTCAATGGAATTGAGGGCTTTAGAGCAGCAAAGGTTCAGGTAATATACTAAGAACGTTTTTACATGATGATATACCAATTATATCTGGGCATAACTCGATCATATAAATTGCCAGCAGTGCAATATAATTATTTTGTCTGACTTGGCAGTCAGCACGTTTTTTATCACCTCCCACAAGAACACGGGCCTTCAGTTTTCAGTCCGCGCCCTTTTAATAATGAAATTCGAAGGGCTGATTTTTTTGTCGGCATATCTAAAAGAAATGTGCGAAGTGTCCAAATTTTTTGGCTTCTTTGAAAAAACAATCCACATCCCCTTCTCAAAGAGCGTCATTCTTAGCAGGGTAGGGGGTGGTGGTGGTGGTGGGGGGGGGGGGGGGCTAGGTGAAGTGGTTGTGTGAATTAAAATGGAACATCCCGTTGTTCACTGTGTAATGACTGTACCACATTTTCTTCAGTTCTTGATGTCCCCAAAGTTTATTTAAAGCTTGGCTTTGTACACCTACATAGTAGTAGCAGTAGTAGCGGCAGCGTTGGCAGCGGCAGCAGCAGCAGTAGTAGTAACACTTAATTTATACATGCTGCTTCCATTCAGGTTTTAGAATTTACAACATTGCTATCCACTCTTGGGTGGTCTGGTGGGGGTACAAGTTCCCGTACATAGATAGATAGATAGATAGATAGATAGACTGTTTATTCAGAAATACATCGCAGTCGTTAGACTGAATTGCGTATTTTACAGAGAAATATATAAATAAGTAAATGTTAGAAATAATTACAATCATATATACATGATATAAAATATAAGTATCTAATGGGATTAAAATATATAAAGTCACTAGCTATTTACTACGCGTTAGGTAGGTACATGTATGTGCTGCAGGCTACGGTATAGTTTCTGAGGTTCTTTGTCCTTATAATTATTATATGGTATCATTTTTGCCTCTGAGATTCAAAATTTACCAAAAATGTCCACCAGTCAACACCAAATGTCACCAATTTGTTTTTTGAAGTACTCCTCAAGGTGGTATCTACATTCAGCATTTTAAGTAATGGTCTGTGTAAGAACTAGGAAGGCCAAATGCAAAATCAATTAAAAGGTGTCAAGGTTTAATTATTGATTTCAATTAATTCAACGAATCTGATTGGTCCTTGTTCAAAAATCGCCAAAAAAATAAAGAAACCTCCGACAAAAATACATTTTTTGCTTAGTTTTTCCCATGCCTCTGCTATCCACCTCACGGCCAAATATCAACATTGTTCTATGCGCCAATCAAAAGTTAGAGTGGAAAATTCTCGTCATAGGTTGTCGCTGCTCACTGAATGCTCCGAAGAAATTTCTTCAAGGGGATTCATTTTGGAGAACAGGGATATATTATTTTTGTCCAATACCTTCCCACGGCTAAGAGGAAATGGACTCTATCTTGAAACCGACGCAACGCTAATTGATGTATTGCTGGACTAATCTTACATGAATGTAACTTTCTCCCATTTAGTGCAGAGAAGAAATTGCCGCAATTTTAAATATGTTATAGTTCTGAAGGTGTGAAATTCATTTCTGAAATAAAAAGTTGTTTGAATGAATTATAAGTTATCTCAATTTTTATTTAAATTCAAATTTCGCGCTTTTGGCATATGGACCAACCAATCAGGTCATTCAGATTTAATTTGATTAGAGAAATTAGTTCCTGAAACATAACTGCCGTTATTGCACTAGCCTATTGTTATTTTGCCTAGTTCTTAAGCGGACCATTACTTGAAAATAATATTTTTCATTTCTTCTCTGAATAACAGTGACAATGACTCAGCTGGAAGCAAAGATAAAATTAGGTGAGTATTTTTTGTTTGATACTTTTGCCAGCAACTTGAAACGTTGAAGTACTCAACCCGAATCCCCACTTCAGTGTTGAAAGAGGATTGTGCAAGTTTATGGAGAAATTGCTGAGCAACAATTTTGAGATGGGTTTGCAAATAAATTTGTGGATGCAAGATTGAAGGTTTTCAACATTAATTATTTGAATGCCAGTTTTTACAGTCGAGCCCTGAGAGTGTCTAATGTTGTTTTTGATGTTTTGCTACCTCACAGAGATGTTGTGAATTTGTGGAGAGGATCTAATCCTGATCATAATGCCAACAAAACAGTATCTGATGTCACCTTGGCCTTGAAGCAGTTTAAACAGATCACTCAACAGCCTCAAACCTTCGCCTCTTCCAGAGCACGGTATTCCATGTTGCGTTTTATATATATATATATAGTAGTTTGGTGTGATTTTGTATTGTGGTGAAGAGAATACTTCAGTTCTGAGTTTAAAGTGCACCTAACCCCAAAATATTATTTTCACTACACCTTTACACCAGTTTGAAACGCATTGCACCTTTTGTTTCTCCTTTTTCCCAGTTTCTGACTATTTATGGCATTCAAAAGTTACGAAAAACTGTATGTTATTTGTTCTACGACCGAGGGAGACATCCAAATTTGCATGATGGGGAGATGTCCAAAGTTGCATGTAATAGGGAGATGTCCAAAGTTGTATGTGATAGTGAGACGTCCAAAGTTGCATGTGATAGGGAGACGTCCAAAGTTGCATGTGATAGGGAGATGTCCAAAGTTGCATGTGATAGGGAGATGTCCAAAGTTGCATGTGATAGGGAGACGTCCAAAGTTGCATGTGATAGGGAGACGTCCAAAGTTGCATGTGATAGGGAGGCGTCCAAAGTTGCATGTGATAGGGAGATGTCCAAAGTTGCATGTGATAGGGAGATGTCCAAAGTTGCATGTGATAGGGAGACGTCTAAAGTTGCATGTGATAGGGAGACGTCCAAAGTTGCATGTGATAGGGAGACGTCCAAAGTTGCATGTGATAGGGAGACGTCTAAAGTTGCATGTGATAGGGAGACGTCCAAAGTTGCATGTGATAGGGAGATGTCCAAAGTTGCATGTGATAGGGAGACGTCCAAAGTTGCATGTGATAGGGAGATGTCCAAAGTTGCATGTGATAGGGAGACGTCTAAAGTTGCATGTGATAGGGAGGCGTCCAAAGTTGCATGTGATAGGGAGACGTCTAAAGTTGTATGTGATAAGGAGATGTCCAAAGTTGTATGTGATAGGGAGACGTCTAAAGTTGCATGTGATAGGGAGACGCCCAAAGTTGCATGTGATAGGGAGATGTCCAAAGTTGCATGTGATAGGGAGACGTCCAAAGTTGCATGTGATAGGGAGATGTCCAAAGTTGCATGTGATAGGGAGGCGTCCAAAGTTGCATGTGATAGGGAGATGTCCAAAGTTGCATGTGATAGGGAGATGTCCAAAGTTGCATGTGATAGGGAGATGTCCAAAGTTGCATGTGATAGGGAGACGCCCAAAGTTGCATGTGATAGGGAGACGTCCAAAGTTGCATGTGATAGGGAGATGTCCAAAGTTGCATGTGATAGGGAGGTGTCCAAAGTTGCATGTGATAGGGAGACGGCTAAAGTTGCATGTGATAGGGAGACGGCTAAAGTTAATGATTGATCAGACACTTGAAATTTGGACATGATACTAGCAGGTGAATGGCTTGGTGCAAAACTATGCTTAGTGACGTTTGTTTTATGATTTTGGGTGAATTTGTTTTGGCTCAGATTAAAAGTTTCTATATTTTTGCATGTACAGGTAGTTTAATTAATAAAAAAAGCATATAGTTTTGCCCTGGAATTTTTTTAGCCTGGGAGCAGGCTCCAGCTAGGTGGAGGTGAGTTGGGGACAGTTGGGCATTGGAGCCTACCAACAAAGGTTTTTTGCTGCCATGCTGTCCACTAGATTCTAGTGCAAGCTCTGATTGGTCAGATCCAAGAGGCGGTTGACAGGTTTGATTGATGTCTCCATTTTACCGACACGATTCGTTCAAAATTTGCGTATCGCTGAAAATCGTTGTATAAACGTGGGATCTTCTGGCTGTTTATTAGCGGTTTACAGATCTATTTAAAGAACATTTATGAGCCTTTCGCTGAGGAGTTTTGTAGACGTTTCGCTTCGTATTTCCATGATGAACCTCTCATCTTAATGTCGCTTCACTGAATGTATAATTCCAGCCGGCGATCGAACGAAGCGCCTCTGATATTTATTGATATGTGGTCTTGTCTGGAGATGCACTAACTATCAACTGTCTGACGGTTCATGCAGTGACTTGTAAGGATGGAAACTGAATGCAAAAGACAAACAGCTTGTACAAATGACATACAATTCAGGTTGGAAAAAATCACTTCTAGCGATGCTCAAAATCCCGCTTGAGCCAACATAATTCTTTGACCAGAGACAACAATTAGTTCCTTAGTTTTGGAAGCTTTGAAGATCATTGGTGAGGTACAGGTGTAATTCTTTTAGTAGTGGAGCTCCGGCGGCCCAAAGGGCCGCCAAGCGGAGCCCCATACTCATGGGAAAGAAAACGAAACCCATGAGTTGATTTTCTTATGGTTATCATGGCTAGCGGTATTGCTCGTGGGCGCGTACGCACGACGACAATGACAACGACGGAGTCGCGCAGCATGGCGGCCATAGAGCCATGCCTTGTCAACACCTTGTCAGCCTTATCAGCTTACATCTTTGTTATAGGGCATCCATTTTTTTTTTCTTATCTCATTTTTTATTCATGCCTTTCTATTTATATTCACGAGTTGTTCAACTACAGAAGCTTAGAATTTCAGCGAGTGCAGATGATAAATAAATAAAAAAATTCCCCAAGTTTCAGGCCTGTGCGGTGCCCTGTTCGCGAGAAACGTTCCACATTCCACGCAAATTTACAAAGCTTATGCACCAGTCAATTTTTTTTTTTATTATTATTATTATTATTCAAGCAATACATTACAATACAAAAAAGTACATTCGCAAGAAAAAAAGAAAATGAATGAAAAAGAAAAAATAATAATTAGATAAATAAACAATCAGTAATAACACACTGTCAAAAATAACTACAATGTAGTCAGATCGCCAGTAATGGTCACAGTACATAAATAACATTGAGGTTTACAGCTTAGGAAGAAAAAAAAATTAAGTAAAAAACTACAATAAAAGTTACGGTTGACAGGAGAAGGGACGTTGATTATAGGGCATCCATGTTATGGTCAATTGTCAGCTGTCAAATCGAGGTATCTGCTGACCAGTATCACATGACCAGATCGCGGGCTCAGGTTAGAACTCATCGAGGTAACCTGTTTTTTTTTTAAGTTGACCGCTGGCCAAGCATTGTTTTCTTCATTGATCACGGGCTCAGGTCTGAATTTTTTCTTCTGGCAGCATTTTTTATGGTCATTCTTAGCGGAAATTCTCTAATTTGAGTTGACGTTTTTAATTATTATTTATTTCAGAGAAATTATTAAGAAGCAAAAATATGGAGCTCCGCTTTTAGGCTTGGCTAAATCTATATATTATTCTGAAAATTACAGGTTAATGGCTTTTTACAAAATAGGCAATGGGGATTAATTTGCAAAGAGCTGGAGTAAACCTGGAGTAAAGTGTATATTTTTGTGCGAATATATTTACAGTTCAATGCATCCCGAGTAGTTAATGACATGTGCTGAAAGATTATTGACAGCTTAAATTACAAGGGGGTGAAATGGCGGCTTGAACTGTTTGTCAACAGGCTCCCCCATCTCCTGCCCACCATGACCCACCCCTGGAGCCTGTTTACAGGCTAGAATTTTTTGGGCTGGTTTGCACTTGGTTTAAGAGAAAAACAAGGTCAAAATATTGTACATGACATGTCTTCCATTTATCTTTCTTTCATCTTTTTCCACTCTGAAACTGTGTTTCTCCAATATCACCACTTAGGTAATTCAAATGTCTGAGAAAACTATTTTTGACAGTACCGACAGATGATGGAAAGTTATGTTCCACTTAAATAGTTGTCTAGTATACTTACAGAGGTGTAGTTAAGTATCACAAATTTGAATCACTCAAATCAATTGAGCAAATTGTGAATACCAAGGAACTTGCTTTCTTAGTACATTATTGTATTTTAATAATAGTGAAAAACAATGGAGATGGTTTTTGGGTGGAATGTAGTTTTAAGTTGATTAGAGTTTTTAGGCTAAAACCCTATCATGTCCTAGAGTTGACATATAATATTAGTTCTTGTGAAAGAATGTTAATCAACAGCTTTTATTGATCACGAGGTCTGTTTATTTGTAGTTTTCGGCATGCAGCATTACGTAGCATAACAAGACAAAAGCATGGTCTCAAAGTACTGCAAGAGCCTGATAAAGAACAGGAACAGCAATTAAATCTTCTCACAAAATCTCTTTGTGGATCAAAAGTTTTCAGTGGAGGTAATTAAGTTAGCATCATGCTTCTCATAAATATCTATTTTTAGGCAGTGTTTTCTCCAGTTTTCAACACAGCATGTAATCAAGATGTTTATATTGAGTACAGTAAAAACAAGTCTGTGTAAAGATGTTTACAAGTACAGTAAAAACCTGCAGTGTGTATAAGACCCTAGATTTTTCCAAGTTAGCCTAAACAGATTCTTATTCAAATGGTGCTTACCAGGAAATTAGACTAAAACGGTTCTTATTATAAACAGGTTCTTATTTTTCATAAGAAAAAAAAAATTACTTTCGGTAGGTATTTCGGTAGGTATCATATATCATGACGTACACTAAGAACATCAGGCTGCTTTCTTGAAAGTTGTCTGGCGACGCGAGTTTTGATTTAGAAATTGTCTCATGATCAATATTCTTTCACTCGTACAACATGCATGCAAATTCATTGTGCTTTAAGGAAAGTGTGAACTTTTACACAAACCATTGCTGGTTTCTTTATTTTAGATTTTTGATAATGCTTTAACTCAAGTTTTGCAGCCCGGGGCCACTCGCACACAGACCTGACAAACATAACAATGTGCAAATTCAATGAGCTGTCTGTGTGAAGTCAAAATATCCCATGAAGGTATTGCAGTTTTTATATGCAAGCACTTTTCCTGGTGTCGTTATTTTTGGTTTTGAGATTGTTTTCATTCACATTTGGTATTTGTGCTGAAAAGAAATACAATGTAGTGTCGTGACACGACAAGTTTTGATTCAAGTTTGCTTGCACAGAAATGTGCAATTTTTAAAATGCTCTCTGTCAGGTCAAGTCTTAAGTGCAAAAATAAATGAAAGTTTTATCACAAGTGACTAAAGGAAAACTGAACGTTTCTAGCAAATCATCAATCGCTCAATTCAGACTAAATCTTCAAAGTTAATTAAGTTGAATAACCACTTAGAGCGCGTTTTTTATTCACAATTCTGGAATGAGAATGGCCAGAATGTGAATTGTTTGCGTTCTTTTATTCTGCATTCCTATACCGGAATGGACAGAATGCCATTCTATCCATTCTGCTCCCTGGGACAGAATGAACAGAATGTTGTGAATGAAAATTCAAGATAGCAGACGACAAAATGAGCACTACCAATTCAAACGCATCCCTACGTACCGGACCTACCGGAGAAAGAATCAGGATACACTTTTGGACACAATGAAACATTGCTTCGTATACTTCATTACTTCATGCTTCATGTTTCCGTCAAGTAAGGGATGCAATGGCAGCCTCGTTCGTCAGCTGTCATATTTGTTATGCAATGTTTACTCTTGCCTGGACCGTGCATCTCGACAGGCGTTTTTTAATGCAGGCAATCTTAATTATTTTGACCATTCTGTACCAACCATTCTTATTCCAGAATTGTGAATAGAAAACGTGCCCTTAAATTTGCCTGCAATTTATGCCAAGATTTCTGCTTCTTTGAGTCTCTTGAGATGAGATTCTCGTCTCAAGAGACGGGAGTCTTATCTCTTGATATGAGAACCTCGTATCGAAAGATGAGACGAGAGGTGGCGACTTACTTTTGAGTGGTACTGTATATGCACTTATAAACCCCATCATCACTAGCTGTCACAAAATATTTTCACTGAAGATGAAATACAGTTATTTGTTGTTGTGTTCATATAGACATATTTCCGACCACAGAGCAATTTTGTCAGACATATTTGGCATGTTTTGGTTGCCCATTGCGAGATGCCTGTCTGTTATTAATTTACAATGCTGTTACTTTGTGAAGAGCTTATTTTCCTTGATTTATAAAAAAATAAGAACCTGCTTTGCAATTCTAGCCTAAACAGGTTTTTGAGCAAAAGGGGTGTTAACCAAAATTTCCAAGTTCTTGGTTCTTATTTGCTGGGTTTTACTGGATTTCAACTGTTTTTTTTTTGTGTGTGTGCCAACCCAGAACAGAATTTTGCCCCATGCTGATCAAATTTTGTTTCACAAGAACTTTATTCTGGTCTTAGGTACAGTCTTCTTTCTATACAGCCAAAGAAAAAAATCATAAAAATAATTATTTTATTTTGTTTAACCCATCGTCAGCTGAAATGCCCTAAACTGCTTATATTTCCAAGTGGTGAGCTTCATAGTTATGTATTTGATCATATGTAGGAAAATATTGTTAAAGAATGTTTAACTGAAATCAATGGACATCCACTGATGAAGGGCTATGCCCGAAACGTCTGGCCTCTAAAGTTAAATGTTGCACTTTTTATTCCTTAGGGAAAACGTTGACCAACAATTTTTTGTACATTTAACTCTGTTGTTCTATTGACAGATGAAAAAACCTTCAGCTTCTGTGCAGCGTCCTATTCTGTTGTAAAAAGTGCCAGAAAGCTGACAATCGAGGTGCAGCTCAACCATAGGATACCAAGGTGTGTGTAACAAACCTTAGTTTTTTTTAACAGGATAATTTCATGTTTTGTCTTCATACATGTATGCCGGTAATGCTTACAGTCACATGGTGCAATATGTGCCCTGCTGGGACATTCAAGATAAGTCAAGCTTGGCTTTTGTTTGTTGCATATGTACAAGTACCATGTAACCATAAGCTGCAAGGTTCCATTCAATGTTAACCAAATTACGGGCAGAAAAAAAAACAGAAAACATTTTTATTTTAACAGATCGCCATGCATTCCCCATAAAGGAGCATCACCTTATGACCCAACAACACCCATTAATGCTGTGAAGTGGGGACAGTTTGCCATTCCAATCATTAAAGCTGATTTTGTGGTTCGTATTGAATCTTTTGTAATCTGAACAGTTCAAACCAGCTCATGCCAGACAGTTGTAACATATCTCAGGGCTATCATTAGAGTGGAAATCATACTATTTGGACAGGCAGCTGTTGTAGTAAATACCATTTATTTACTAAGTTAAACTTAGCTGCAATATTGGACAGAACTGTTGACACACTTGACATTACCAACAATTTGGGTACCACAGCTAATAGTGTCCAACCCCTCTCCCCATTTAAATGTTGGCAATATTTTGGTGTTGTCGACACAACATGCTATCTCTCAATTGATGGTATAATCTTTTCAAAGTATCTTAACCCGACGAAAACCGACTAGGTTAATATTATGGGTTACAATTATGCAATTTGCCCACCTGGGGGCCTATGATGTCATCCAATATGGCAGATTTTTCACTTTTCAATCGAATGTTGGTTTTTCTTGACAAAATTAATTAACGTTTTACTCACAAATTACAGTTTTGAACAGCTGAACATGTAAAATATGATTTAATGTAACTTAATGTTGCATTATAACTGCTTTAGGTCCAGGAACAGGGTGTTAAAGCTTACAATATTTCAAGGAATAACCCCGAACAACACCTCGTGCCTTTTAATATCTAATGCATCTACCGGCCGATTTTCACCAAATTTTCAGAAAACATGTCTTAAGGTACTTGCACTGGCTAAATTTCGCATTTTTATTTCCCCCCATTTTTTTCTTATCAAGTTTATTAGTACTCCTATTTTGTAGAAATATCGATTTTGAGACAAAATATGCACGAGGAGATAAGAACAGTGAAGCGAAAATTCGTTCATTTACCGGAAGTCAAGGGCATTTCCGAGCGAGGACTGGGGTCGGTTGTTAGGCTATTCGTCCATTTATCAGCGTTTCTTGGCGTTATTTTCGCCCTGGTAGCTGCTTTCCGAGGTTGTGTTGATTGTTCGAGCACTGTTTGTCTTACGGACGCCATATTTGATTTGAGATTTGTCTCCAGTCCTCAAAAGTCAAGATTTGAGAGTGGGGCGAGTACATCACCTAGCAACGCATAAACAAACAAAGTTTTTGAGGTCTGCAGGCCTTGTAAACAGCGGAAACACATCAAAAATGGCGACAGCGAACACGAGTGTCTTTTGGCCGTTGAATAACATGGATATTACGGGATTTTTCATGGAATCTTCGCCACATTGGACTTAAATTTCGATTCCTTGATCAGCATGGTTTCACAAGAACACGTTTTATTCCGGAATGATGAAGCATTTCCAAATGAAACTCGGCATGGAGTTCATAGTAGTGATAGTCTACAATCGTGTGTTTAACCCTACGCGCTTGTCTCAAAACTGTGGTTTTGGTGGCCGCAGAAGTTGAGGGTAATTATTAAATATCAAAAATCATTGATATCTTTTTGGCAATTCTAAATATCTGAGTAGTCGAACACAGATTTCTGTGTTGTTTAATGAAGAAACAAAATAAAGTTGAATTATTGTCAAATAACTAAATGGCTACAAGAAAAACTTAAAATTGTTAAAATTTTGCTGTTAATATTCTAGTTAATTATTAACATATCGAGGTGTCAAATGTCACGAAAATGTTAGCAACTCATTCACCAGTTAACAGTGAATATGTGTGGAAGGTTTGAAGATTTTTGAGTGAAAATATCCCTTTATTTAGTACTGCAAAAATGCACCAATTTTGCCAGGGCGGGTACCTTAAGGTAAACAAACAGCTACTGAAATGGACAGATACCCAGAGAAAATTTCCTTGACAAAATCTTAAAGAAACCTTACAGGGATTGGGGGGGGGGGGGGGTGGTGTGGCATCCCCTTGTACATCCAAGAGTTAACTACACCATCACCAAATTATGGCCAGCACTTTATACCATCTAAATGCAGAGACTAAGGGGTAGGGCTGCGTGTCCCTTTTATGGAAGTGTCCATATCATAAAGGTGGAGATTATAATGTATTCTGATTTCCATAAAAAGTTTAGAGGTATCCATACTGCAGAGGACAGGTCTGTAAGGAGAATTTTGATGGTCCCTTCAACTCAGATGTTGACTACTGTATGCATTTTCCTAAAAAGCTTACGTTTATAGTTTATCATTGTTGCATTTAAATTCTGTTTTATAGGAGAGTAATGGGGGACCAATGTCAAGTCCAAAGCTAAATAGGAACTTACCAACAAAGGACAACATTTATAACCCGCAATGTACACTGTCTGAAAGTAACAGTGAGCTTCAACCTGCTGAGGATCTCATGCAGTCTGCTACTGCTCCCTTCTGTGTTGATTACGAGACACGTGACGGCAGTGCTAAAAATGGAAAGGATTACCACAGCTTAAAAGGAACACTGGTATGTGATGCAATCTTCAAATTAGGCTGATCAGTGATATTTTCCAGTGACAAGTGAATTCAGTTGTTCCTCTATGAGTGGTGTAAACCTTCAGTTGCCTTCTTAGCTTAACTGAAAAGTAGAGTTTCTTTCTTTTTCATTTTTAATGGTACCTTGTGGTGGCTATAATCTCAGTTTTTCAGGCGTTTACCACCCTAACTTTAAAATGGCTATTACTTTACTGCCCAAGTCGGTCAAGCAAACTTCTTTGCACATTTACTAGGGATTGAACAAATTTTCCAAGAAAGTAGATTTAATTGGCATAGGTGTTACTTTAGAATATCAGCAATGTTCTCAAAATCGAGACCTCGTTTGTCTGTATTCTACATATTTATGTACTTAGTACGATATTGCAATTATATTAGCATATTTTCTGTCACCGAAGACTTACACTGATTCCACAGTACTATTAGAATAGAATTTTGATTCACGATTGCTGCCATGGGGCATTGGAAACTTGTTCATTCAAAAGGACACAGTCAACAGATTTTGACAAAAGAGAAACTTTTGATATAAACCAGCTGTCAGCAAATAACATGTCAATGTAACTTTCTATGACGATACCAGACATACCGTTATTTTCATTATTATTTTGCACTGTTAAAATGACTGTTTCAATGCACTTGAAATTTTCAGAGATAGTCTTAAGTCTTAAATTCTTCCATAACAAAGAGGTTTCTTGTATGCATAAATTATGGGTATTTAAGACCTTACTCTTAACTACATCAAGTAAAATCTGGTGAAGTAATCTTGATGAAACCTTCAAAGAAGTTGATGCCTAAGGTATGAAATGTAATGGTGAAGAGATTGTTTCAATCTGTCAGGAAATTATTTTCATTGACAAAAGAACAGAGAGTAAGACCAGTCTTCAAAATATTCAATCAATTTTTTTTTCGAAAATGCTCTGGGACTCATAGAATTTTTTCAAGCTGAGTCTTTAAGATCTACATGTAGACTTTAAGGGACATGGGGTCTAGATTTTGACAAAATTACTGATATTCAAAATCTATGACATCATCACTTCAGCACTGTATTAACAGCGATGCCAATCAAATCTTCTTTCTTGGAGAATTTGTGCAATCCCCCCATACGAAGAGGTTTGCTCTACTGACCTTGGACAGTGAAGTAATAGCCATTAAAAGTTAGCGGGGTATACTTCTGAAAAACTGTGTTTTTTTACGTTGTAATGTTTCATTGTGATAATTATAACAAATCAAGGGACAATGGACGTTAAGCTGGTTTGTACAATTGCAAACCAACAGCAAATTTAAGCTAAAAATAATATACTAAGGGAGGAGTGGTGGCCTGATGGTTAGTGTACATAGTGGACTCTGGATCGCGCAGTCTGGGTTTGTGGCAGGCAAAGACACTCAACTCCCATGGTGCCTCTTCCCTGAGGTTTACATGTATAAATGGGTCCTGGCAAATGTGAATGCTTCATGTAGGGTGTAACCCTGCAGTGGACAAGCATCCCATCCAGGGGGGAGTAGAAATACTTCTAGTCACTTCATGCTACGGAAACTGGGACAAGCTCCGACCTGATGGGCTGAAATGTACAAATGTCTGCATTCTTTTATCTGCTGTGCTGAAAACTAGGGAGAACACTGCTACTGGAGTTAAGCAGAGTTTCTGTACATGACGGCTGAATGGGATGCGATGCCGTTTCTGTTGTTTGTTCTTTTGTTTTGTCAGCCAATCCTGTTAAGCCTTTCGAGAGGTACGTACTGCCTCTTACTCCTGGGAGGAAAAAGGCGCGACATGAGAGTTGAGTATCTTGCTTAAGAGCACAACACAGTGACTTGGATCTTAAACCCAGATCACTTAGAACTTTCAAAGGCAAAAATCAGTTTGCTACCGGTAACCATCATGCATCCATGCCACCCCAAACGCATACATGTAGCAAATTGTAGTCATAAGACTGTAGTAAAAATAAATTGAATGTGTGAAATCCTTGTACACTTAAAATAGTAAAAGAACTACTGGCTGTTTTGTGTGCTTTTTCTTAGTCATTTAAACCAGGTGATATCAAGAAGATGCTGACAATAACCATTATTCACCGCGAGGGATATGCTCTAGAAAAGGACTTCTATGTGATATTAAAGAATCCAGTTGGAAGTGCTGAGCTGGGAGAACCTAATCTAGCTAGAATTACAATTATTGATGATGATGGTAAGCAATGACTTTATCAACTTTGATCATAATAATCTTTTTAGAAAGCCTGAAAGCAAATGCTACCTGACAAAATTGAAACTTGTGATATTTTTATACCAGAAAAAATTTAATGACCTATTGCCCATAGTAAAAGATGATGACTTCTGAAACTCATTCATTAAGTCAACTTCCAATCACCGGATGTATACCACATCACATGCATGCGTTAATAATTTGGATACACAATGGAAAACTGTATACCATTCTCCAGTGGGAGTGGTGATATATACCACTTAAATAAATATGCACATTGATAATGTGCACAAAATCAATGAATATAACTCAAAAGTAACCTTACATGTACAATGCTTCATTTTCTTATTTAAGTCCATTTACAAAAACATTTTATACCTCATGAGCATTAAACTTGACATTTTCCACTCTTCCATGACAATTTTTTTAAGATAACCAGATACAAACTCCATACATAACATTTTGTTTAATACCTGAGTGGAGAGCTTGGCAACCTTGTGTAAATTTTTCCTTAAACATGCCTCTACCTCCTGGCTCTAAAATGGAACTTTTACCTGTTCATTAAAGCAATCCACCACCCATGAAAAATCACTTTTATTGTGCTTTGTTGATGGGTGATACACATGTAGATTCTTGACCAAATTTTCTTCTTTGTATGCCATATTTGATTTGTCAAAATTTGCTGCTCCTTCTTCCCTTGTGGATGGATGCTAATGATCATGCATGCAAATGCATTCGTGAGGAAAAGGGCAAAAATTCAACACTGCATAAGTTGTTATTGTTCATTTAAGAAGATGTGTCTATACCTGGCCCATATATGGACACTTGAATGTGCATAGATTTTTTTCGTAGATGTGTACGGCATTTCGTTTTAATGTATAACTCATTCCGTAACAGCCATAAATAATGCGTTCTAGCTGTAGAGGTGTAGAGCTGTAGAGCTGTATATCCATATAATCCTTAGTATAAATTGTTTTGTATTCATCTAATCATTAAAAGTTAATCATTAATAAGTTTTTTATTAATAACCTTCTTGGTGTTTGGATATCCTGATGAAATGCTGTCTCTCGTGTTAGATATATTACATGAGAAATTAGAAGAAGTGACAACTTCTAACTTAGAAAACTGAATTTTCGAGAAGAATGTTAATGTATGGGCTTCTGAATAATAAAAATTATCAAAAGAAATACAATTTAACTACTCCATTGTATTTTTAGCAATGCAATGTGTGGACAGTATTTTATTGGGTAGAGAAAATAATAACATTTTAGCCAAAGTTGAAATAAAAGAGAGGGACTTCGTCAAGTTTTGTAATAACCTTGCTTATGTTGTGTTCTAGAGCCTGGTGAATTTTGTTTTGAACAAGCAAGTTATCATGCCAATATCATAACTGGAGAAGCTACCTGTGTCATCATCAGAAGGAGGGGTTGTGATGGCTCGGTTACTTTGACTTACAACACTATGTGCGTATAACTACTGACATTAATTTAATGGAAACTCAGCTTTGTTATATTTGTTGTGGTTTAAATTTATCCCTGGTTTAAAATTTTTTAAACCAGTTTGATATTGATTTCCCTTTGTTTCAGATTATGCTAATCAACATGAGACAAAGGGAAATAAAAATCAAACTGGTTTAAAAAATTTTAAACCAAGGATAAATTTAAACCACAACATATTCATTTGGAAAATTGATTGGTTCTCCAACTGTTTTCAATTCACTAAGTCAAATAGAAAATGATCACACCTTTGTTATCTTTGAAGGCGTGCAATTACATTTTAATTTTTGGCTTCAAAGTAGACACGTCAAATGGTAGTTTTTGGTATGTTATTAAACAATAAAACTACTTCCAGAAAAAAATTATTGGATTATGGAGCATGCTTACGTATACTGAATTTGATTGCACTGCTCGGCTAGATACGTTATAATTTAAATTAATCAGTCCTGGGAATATTGTCAATAGAGTTGCGTCACGGTTGTGTGCATGCCTCATTTTTTCAAAATCATCATTTGTAATCCATCTCAATCTTCTCCATCCTTTACCATCCTTGTTCCCTTTTGGTTTAGTATCACTTCTTTGGCGTTTTTCATCCTTAGTAAACTATTAGTTTTAGGTTTCCTACATTTTAAGGGTGATTTGGTTCATTGCAAAAAAATAACTCAAAATATTGTGACGTAGTTCCTTTAAAGGTTACAGATATTAATGCTATCATGTAAATTAGGAATGGTACGGGAACTGGTGGTACTGCAGAGGAACTAGAACAGAGGAAGTGTGATTACGAGCAAGCAGTTGGAGGGAAGTTGTATTTTCAACATGGAGAAACATCAAAACAACTTGTAATAAGAGTAAACCCTGACTGTAAGGTAATGAGATTCTACAGACACTGTGGAAATATGGCTGTTATTCACAGTAAATCAAACAATTATGGTGTTTTAATTAAGGCTATATAATTCTTCTATCTAAGATGAAGGTACAGGTCGGTTCATTAAATTTTATATTGCCATAAACACAAAAACAAATAAATAAATAAATAAAGCTTGGAGCACTGAATTTTGATTGAATATTAAGAATTTGTTGTCAACCCAAAAAATGACATGACAACTGACTGCTGCAGTAAATTATTTTGTCTGAGCATATTTCTCTTGAAATTAAATTTTTTCCTTGCTTAGTTAGTAATTATGTGAAGGGTAGGAGCACCTGAGTTATATTTTCATTTTCATTGTAGAATAAGAACTTTATTGTGCTATTGAGTGATCAAAGCCCTGGAGCCAAAATTGGACACAAAAGTGCAGCAGTTGTTAACATTACAAATGGTAAGTTGATACATGTAATTATTAACAAAAATATGATATGTAAACTTGAAGCAATGCAAGGAAAGAAAAGTTCAATCCATGTATATGATGGTAATTTTTTTAGTCTTTTTTGTATCTCATTATAATAATAAAAATTGATAATCATCATGATGCTAAATTTGAGCTTTTTTAGATGTTGATAATATTGTTGAGCGGGTTGCAAACATTATGACAGCAGAAGATGAGCAGAGCCTTAGCAAAACTTGGAGAACACAATTTGAAGAGTAAGTGTACTCATAATCAGATTCAGTCTGCTCACATGTAACTCTCATTTGCATAGCATGGAGCATGTCCAGGGAATACATCGTCTTCAGGATGGATGCTAGTCCATTCCACAGACATTCATTTTATTTTGTTAGATTGCCCGGCAGGCAAATAATTTTCCCAGTGCCCCAGGTAGAGTTAAGCATCTCACACAATAACAAAAAGCCGTAATGACAAGTCACTTTTATTTGTTGCAAGCCGTTTAATTTGTTCTTTGAATCTTGTTTTTAATGCATGATCATTAAGTAACTGTGAAGTCCTCCCAAATCATAACTCCGAAACTTGTTCAGGTGTTGAATGTATTTGTCATTCCTTCAGGGCGATGGTTATTCAAGGGGAAGAAGATGATCAGGGAAATGTAGAGCCGCTTAGCACTATGGACTTTGTGCTTCATTTTCTAACATTTTTCTGGAAGGTTCTGTTTGCATTCATCCCACCAAGGTGATAGCTAGCCGCCATTAATATCATTAACTCAGTGATTACAAGTGTTGATGACGTTGACCTGCTTACATGTCAAATGTCCATGATGAAAAATGAAGTCAATGGACTAACCCTATTTTAAGGAAGTGCCTCCTTTATAACTTTTATTAAGTTCCTCATTGATGCTGTTTTATTTTCCGTAGTATTACAGAAACTATCTCCATTGTGAATTTATCTTTCATTTAAGGTCATTCCCCTGAAATAGAACTGACAATAGATTTTCATTCAAACTTTGCCCATTTGTTGTTCATCGTAAGGGGATTTAAATTTTGTAATTAAAAAGAGGGGTCCCCATATTCGTTTAGGAGCAGGAGCACCTTGAAAATACCCCATAATTCGTTAAAATATCAGCTTCAGAAATGTTTTCATTTTACTAGCTTATGTCACGTCTTATGGGAGAAGAAAAAAATAGGGAGAAAGCAAAACAAGGGAAAAAACTATAGATATACTGTATCGCCTTCAAGGAACAATTTAATATATGTTTCATTATAAAAGCACGCATTTCCAGTCGACCTTGATTAAACTTGTTACTAGTATGCAGTGATCTCGAGACCACAATATCTGTTCAATAAGTTCACGTTTCCGTCGATTATTTATTTTTCTGCAATGGTAATTTGTTTATATTCTTGTTATAGGAAGAAAGTGATTGCTAGTCTCAGAAAAA
Organism: Blastomussa wellsi; assembly: GCA_947652115.1. Classification (NCBI taxonomy): domain Eukaryota; kingdom Metazoa; phylum Cnidaria; class Anthozoa; order Scleractinia; family Plerogyridae; genus Blastomussa; species Blastomussa wellsi. The sequence goes on along the minus strand of OX393563.1, from coordinate 30,163,315 downwards.
GGGTAAAAAAATATAGGTCACCATACTCGTTTACGAGAAAACGATGATTTATCTCCTTCACGAGCAAAGCCGCAAATAAATTGCTGCAGTTTTCTTTAGGTGCAAGCGCTGATGACGCAATAAATCGTGCGCAGTAAGGATGCGCAATGCAATACAGGGGAATGACCTTAAATGCCTGTTTTGTCATTTTTTTCTTTGATTATGAAGGAATTGCTGTGGAGGATGGCCAGCATTTTGTGCTTCCCTTTGTATCATAGCAGGGCTGACTGCTCTTGTGGAACAGGTATTTTTACCAATCTACTTCATAAGCACAGGGCAATGTTTGTGAACTTTGGAGTTCTTGGATCTCCTAGTCAGCATAAATTTATCAAAAACTACACTTTGTTGGGGAAATCATGAATGGATGAATAGAATAGTAGGTAGAGTAAGCATTTAGATGATTAATGAGTATGTTGAGTATTTTATTGATCGAGGACACTGAAACATTGTGCTAGGAATTTTACGTTTTGAAGTACATGTAAGAGGCTGGTATACAGCAAGTTAGGAACACTTGAGGTTAATTGATTTCTGTATACCCAAGAGACAAGAAGGTGGTACCAACCATCCAAGTTTATTTTTTTGCTTAGTGGCCATTTGGCCGCTGACTGTCTAAGTTTGGTCGCCAGTGCAACAGTTTAGTCGCTAAAGTCAGCTCAAGAGCTCAATCCTTCTACTCAAGTTTAGTCGCCAGCTCCAAAAGTTTGGTCGCCATAGTGACTAAAATGGTCCCAACTTGGAGGGTTGGGTGGTACTATCTCTTGCGACAGTGCCTAAGCAGATTCTGAACCATTTCCCTTTCAAACTTGACACAGTGACTAGATATAAATAAAGCTTGTATGTCCCTTATTGTCTAATGATAACTATTCATTTTTTAAATTAGACGAACTTCTGTTAATGATATCAACAAAAACCTGCCGATAAAAGGAAAATCTCTCATGCATTTTGTATTTTTGTATGTTTCATTTGAACAGCTGGGCAAACTGTTAGGTTGTGTGGTTGATCTTAAGAACAGTGTTAGTGGGATCACCATCATAGCAATAGGGACCAGTTTACCAGACACCTTCGCTAGTCGCAGTGCTGCATTACATGATGTTGGAGCAGATGCGTCTATTGGCAACATCACAGGTTTGTACAACAACTATTAAATTGTTTTATTTTTGTTGTCAATTTATTGCAAGTTATAATATTAACCTCTCACTAACCGAGCGCAAGGGCCATACAAATATTGGTCTGAGGTCGTGGAAGTACAGACCAAGCACAGCGAGGCCCGTACAAAAACGACTGAGGGCCAATATTCCCCAGTACGGCTCAAGCAAGCTAGGTTAGTAAGTAGTTTATTATATGGCACTTGGGTCATGCATGCTTGTTAAAAACATACTTTTGGTGACTTGAATTTAGACGTTTTCTGTTGTAACATGTTTTATGCCGCGAACAACAAGAACAAGATACCACGATTTTGAAAATATTTTTTTCCTTAACTTGGAGTATTTTTATAAGTTTTCTTTCTGCAGTTCAAGTTACAAGTTTTAAACATGGCTTAGGACCATTTCTATGGAAACGGTCTGTCTGGCAAAATCCTGACCAAGAAACAACCAATCAGAATGCTCGGATTTTCCTTGCCGTATAATAAATAATTTTTAATTGTCACAAAATTAATGGCACTTCTCAAAATCACATTTCCCTGACATGGCTAGCCTGAAGTTGTCTTATGTTTCATGTATAATTTGGTTTTATCAACTGGGTTGATAATGTCAATTGGCCACCAAAATGGCCAATATTCCAAAATGGCCGCTGATTTATCCTCCTACAAATGGCCCTTGTTGCCTCGTTCAAGATAAAATATTCTTTTGAAATTTGAGCTAAAAAGCGAGGCAACAAGGACTAATTTGAATACCAACAAAAGAATATTAACTAAAGATGGTAGCCATTTTGGAATTTTTTTATGTAGCTTGAATTGTGTTGTTGATTAACATGCAAATGATATTCTTTTTTACTTTTTATCCATTTGCTACCTTCTCTGTAGGTAGTAACAGTGTGAATGTATTTCTTGGTCTTGGGTTGCCGTGGGTGATATCAACATGTTACCATGCAGTAAAGAAGACAAAGTACATTGTTTATAGTGGAAACCTCACTTTCTCTGTGGTGGTCTTCTCTTCATTTGGATTGGTCTGTATTTGTACTCTCATTGTGAGAAGAATGGTGAGTTTACTCTTGACTTAGAGGAACATTATGGTAATAGTCCTGTTTAGAGTTAACCAAGACCGCTGACTAAAACGACACGTTTATACAGGGTTAGTCTCGACCTGAAGTAAAATATTCGCCAATACCAGTGAGAACAGAAAATATTAACATTTTTGTGCATTGTTTCATCTTATGCTTCAGTGCCTTTCTGCTGGTATTTGTGAATATTTTTCATCGGATTGAGGCTAACCCTGTACAACTGAGTATTTAGTCTTTTTGTTCAGCGGTCTTGGCTAACTCGAAACTGGACTATTCTAAAGAGCAATATAATTTGGTTTTATCAACTGGGTTGATAATGTGAATTGGCCACCGTAAAGAGATTCGAAAGCTGGTGTTTCGAGTGTTAGCCCTTCGTCGGAGTGAAGAACAGCTCCACTCCACCAACTGTTGGTAAACAGTCTACCGACAAGCTACCAATAGGCTTCCTAATACAGTTTCACAAAACAGCATTTTTTTCTGTAAACTAGAGCAATAAACCTTTAGTTTAGCTTAGTTTACTCTCACAGTGCCTTCTCTCCACCCAGGTGTATAAATGGGTACTGGCGAGTACTCCTAGTTGCTTCATGCTATGGAAACCGGAGATAAGCGCCGGCCTGATGAACCACTTAGGCTCGAATGCAGACTTTACCTTAGTTTGGGGGGATGGGTAGCTTTGATTGTCAATTGATGTTATTATTATTAGTAATCATAGCATTTGATTTATTCATAGATTTTCAAAGGAGAGCTTACCTTAGTTTGGGGGGATGGGTAGCTTTGATTGTCAATTGTTGTTAGTATTATTAGTAATCATAGCATTTGATTTATTCATAGATTTTCAAAGGAGAGCTTGGTGGCCCAGCAACATCAAAATACATGACAGGTTTATTTTTGGTGTTCCTTTGGTGCTGTTACATTGTTGTATCAACACTGGTGGCTTATGACGTCATTCCTATACTCCTTTGACATGCAGTAAATGTGTGTCTTGCCCTTGTTGAGACATTCTCCATAATGCTAAAGTGAAATCAAGTTCCTGCTTGGTGTTCATTGAAAAAAAGCAAAGAATGTCAAACCATCCATACAGTAAATGAAGGCGGCCTGGCACAGTCAACCCTTCTAGTCATGAGATTGCAAGTTTCCAGATTCTCATACATCTTTAGAAGAATTTGTTTTCAAATCAAGAGAGTTGCAAGAGCTAACCAAGTCCTTCAATCATGTTTATAAGCTACATCTGTGTGCAGTGCTGGAGATGGCAGGTTAAAAGGTTTGGAGATACAATCTCCATACATTGCATGACTAGCTCTTGTGCAATCTCATTATGAGACAGAGTACTAGGTAAGTGCTACCTGGAATTGAGAAGTAAGGAGTACTGATGTGTGGAAATGAAATTGAGTAATCGTTAGTGGCATCAAGAAAGGAAGAACTACCTTTCATTCACCTTTTTTAACTAAACCCGACTTACCCAGGACAAGCAAAACAATTTGAGAGTTGTTTCTCCAAAAGGCAAGCTGGAATTTAAGTTTTGCTCGGGCCCTGAGTTAATTTAAAACCTGGATGATCAGAGTTGGCAACTCCAATCAGTGTGTGAGGTTTCTGAAACCACGAAGTCTGGATTCTGGATCTAAGTATGTGACGATCAAGTTGAAAGAAAAGACTCAGTCTTTTGCTTGTATTCCACATGTGACTCTTGCCATAAAAGTACATTCCAAATTAATTTACATTATTATATAACAATGACAAAATAGTGTAAAAAATTAATATAATTGTTAATTATCTAAGTCACGGAAATAGTTCTGAGAAACATCTACCCTAAATGATATGCCAATAATTAGGTCTCCTGAGCTTTGATTTTTCCTCTGATTTTCAATTCCAAATTGGAGAAAGTACTGTATAGTTTTGGAAAATAATGTTCATCAGTCCTTTCAATCATTAACTTTGTACAAAATTATTTTATTATATGTTATCAACAATACTACTGGTAACGCAAACTGTTGTGAATGTTGTGATCTTGATACAAGCAGACATGCTCACTGGATGTTTCAATTAACATAGGATTTTCACATCCCAAAATCTTGATACTGGAGTAAAGCTTTCTCTGATAACCATTATCACCATCTTGGTGACTTTTCTGCTTGCTACACAAGAACAAAACAGGTCACTTGAAAAAAAATCAAGATACATGGAAATTACATTTTTAGTATTACAACCTTCAAGGTCTGTCTACAGTTCAACACAAATATCTCTGTTACATCACGACGCGCCTCAGTGTGGCCACCCAACAAATTTTTTTGACAAGTTAGCCAATCAGAGAGTGCGAATTTGTTTGAGTTGTCCTGCCCCTTGTTAAAGACAGGTTTCGTGACAACAGCTTTGAACATTGCAAGGAGGCGGGACAGCTCAAAAAAATTTGCGCTCTCTGATTGGCTAATTATAACTTGTCAAAAATGTTTGTTGGGTGGCCACACTTAGGCGCATTGCGCTGTAACTCTGTAGGCTTTGAAATTATTAAATTGTCATGATTAGCAACATTTTAACAGGAACCCTGCAGTACCACCCTGCAAGGCTGCAGGCTTTGTCTTCCATGCAGGGGATGGGATAGAGAAAAAAAGGAAGAACCCCTTTTACTCTTCCCCCCCCCTCACCATCTTATACCTGCCATAAAGGATACTATAGGCCATTTCCAATTCCTAGGAAAATGTGAATTTCACTGACACATACATTTTTATGCCAAGCAAGGTCATTTTAATTTTAATGCTTTCACACAAGAACTCGTTCTGAAACTTGGAAATGGCCTATTCCTTACAGGTACATGCATGCAGTGCTGTGTTTAGTTGTATGACATTTCTCATTTTGATGTACAGTACATAGTAAGGAACACAGATTTGTTGCTAAATAATATTATTTATTATAAGTCATGAAATTTTACTTTGCCTAATAATGCTGAATAATATTGTAGTTTAAAATGAATTTCCATGCCAAACTGATTTTAAACATTCCAAGTTTAATTACATAGTGATTTCTTCATTGAAAGATTATTGGAATAATTATAATTATCAGAAACAATAGAAGATACAAACCACTTTGAAGTCATTTTGACATGAAATTTGTTTTAAGCTACAAGGCTGCACTCTAAGAAAAATTACAAGGAGCCCAAAGGTTCAAAACCATGAGATCCAGGGTGCCCAGTGTAAAGCTTATAGGAAAAAACGTAAGTTTATCTGGTTGCCCAAAGGCAAAAGTTAGTTGCCTGAGGCACCCTTAGAGCACAGGCCTGAGTTATAACATAAAATTTATGCTTCTAACATTTTCTATTTAAAAAAAGTAAGAATTGACTATTTATTTAAAAAGCGTCACGTTTGAGACAATCTCAGACAAGTAGAACAGAAATAGGTGTATTAGCAAACCATCTCAACTGGTAAATTTTAATTTTTGGGAATTGACTTGCCCTGTTTTTGCAGTATGACCTGGCTTCTAAGGAATCAAAGTAACCATAACAGCTGGGTCACATAAGTCAAGCAAAGTAGAAACCTTTGAATTTAAACATTAGAGCATTCTGAAGTGCTCTTCAAGCTTGTCCATTAGCAATAATTGGTAGAAAGAGTAATAATATGAACGTGCATTCTAAACAGACTATTTTCTAAAGGCCATGGCTACTGTGTGTAGATTCATACACAGAGTTGTGTTTTTAGAGTGAAAAGGTAGAAATGAATAAAAAAGAATAGCACTGTTTCATTGCTTGGTTATTCTTCACAGCAAAGTTTCTAGATCTTGGCAAATTTAGGCCAATATTTTCTTTCTACTTGTCACACAACAATGTCAAATAATTTGCGAGTTGTAAAGCGCTGTTGTCTTATTACCATGGTGCAAGTAAAGTTGCAGTAGTGTTGCATGAAGTCAACTTTGTGACAGATTGCTGCAATGTGAAACAGGGAAGTCGGGTAATGGACTTCAACTTGTAAATGTGTTAATATTGCAAGACGTGAAAGAAATTGTTGACCTTTTCTTCTAGTCTCTAGTCTTGGAAACAATTTGACCCTCTCTGCCTCCATGTAATGTTGACAATATATAAATCCACTGAGTGCGTTTTACCCCGGGGAATGAGGGCATTCATAATTATGTACACTGTATTTGGCAGTTTTTGTGATGATCATGTCAGCTTTTTTAAGGTTGCCAACTAAATGAATGTATGATGTATGATCCCATAACTCCTTGTTTGGTTTGGGTTGGGGAGGATTCTTGATCAAGGACATCAAGTGCTCATAAGAGAAGTAGAAAAGGCAGTCATTCACGTCCCCATAGGCCCTTTCGATTCTCTTAGCCAGTAGGGCCTTGGCACGAAAATGAAGGGCTCTGGGGACATACCGGTTGGCTTAAAAAATGAATTTTTGAGAACAACTAAATCTTAAGTGGAAGTCAAAATGTTTGCCGGCCGCCATATTGCAGCACACAGCATGTAGAAACATCAATACTATAATTATACACGAGCTCTGGAAGTCCTAGAATCCTCTGGAAGTCCTAGAGTCCTCTGGAAGTCCTAGAGTCCTCTGGAAGTCCTAGAATCCTCTGGAAGTCCTAGAATCCTCTGGAAGTCCTAGAATCCTCTGGAAGTCCTAGAATCCTCTGGAAGTCCTAGAGTCCTCTGGAAGTCCTAGAGTCCTGTGGAAGTCCTAGAATCCTCTGGAAGTCTTAGAATCCTCTGGAAGTCCTAGAATCCTCTGGAAGTCCTAGAGTCCTCTGGAAGTCCTAGAATCCTCTGGAAGTCCTAGAGTCCTCTGGAAGTCCTAGAATCCTCTGGAAGTCCTAGAATCCTGTGGAAGTCCTAGAATCCTGTGGAAGTCCTAGAATCCTCTGGAAGTCCTAGAGTCCTCTGGAAGTCCTAGAATCCTCTGGAAGTCCTAGAGTCCTCTGGAAGTCCTAGAGTCCTCTGGAAGTCCTAGAATCCTCTGGAAGTCCTAGAGTCCTCTGGAAGTCCTAGAATCCTCTGGAAGTCCTAGAGTCCTCTGGAAGTCCTAGAGTCCTCTGGAAGTCCTAGAGTCCTCTGGAAGTCCTAGAGTCCTCTGGAAGTACTAGAATCCTCTGGAAGTCCTAGAATCCTCTGGAAGTCCTAGAATCTTCTGGAAGTCCTAGAGTCCTCTGGGAGTCCTAGAATCCTCTGGAAGTCCTAGAGTCCTCTGGAAGTCCTAGAGTCCTCTGGAAGTCCTAGAATCCTCTGGAAGTCCTAGAGTCCTCTGGAAGTCCTAGAGTCTAGGATTGGAATTCCTATGTCCCCAGAGCCCTTTGGTTCTTATGCCAAGGCCCCGCCAGCTAAGAGAAACAAACCAGGAGGAGGCTGTTGAAAAGGGAAGGTCGAGTGAGTTGCACCCCAACATTACACACAGCTGTTTATTGTACCTAGCTGTTACAACCTTTCAATGGCTTGGAAAATTTGGAAAGATTCTAAAGGCTTTTTAAACAAATAAATTGCATTATTGAACAATAATTGTTGATATGTTGCAGTTTACTTGACATATCTCAAAACATGGTGCTGTTGAAAGGCGATAACATCATAAATGCACATGACCAACATTGAATTGTAAGGCGACTTTCATTGGGGTAGGGGAATAAATTTTAGGTGACCAAGGGTACATTCCATTTAAACAAAAATTCATATACAAAGTCCACCTTGACAATAAGTTAGGTTTTTATTTACAATATGAAATAAACTCAGTGTAACAAAGTTTTGAATCAATACGAAACATTTAAGCTGGACATAAAAAATAAGTTACAAATTTTATATAATAGGTACAGAATCAGCAAACCACAAAAATTAGATTGAGGGAGTAATTTCGCGAGGTGGGCTGGCCCGGTTGTCATGTAATCGCAAAGTTGAATTTTGTTGCATTTAACAGACGTGCCGAGATCTCGTTAAACTGAAACATGCGCGGCTAACCAGGCCAGCCCGGTTCATGTAATCAGGCCCGACTACTAAATGAATTTAAAAAAAAACATTTGAATAAACAAAATACTTTCACTCACAAACCAGAAATCTGGGAAAAGAAAAGAAAAGGGAAAAGAATACCAGGCTTATTAGGTTCAGTCTACATATTTTTAAATAGCTATAAATGGTACGATACATATTTTTCACTTTGGTAACATTTTAAATATAATTATTAAACTTAACATATTGCTTGCAAACATCTGCACATGGTACCTTCTCCCTGCCAAAATAATTTGTTCATGCAAGGCTCAAGAGAAGAAGCCTCAAAAGTTGAACACATTTCTCATACTTGACGTAAAAGAGGATTTCATTTTTGTTCTTATAGGCGTTTTAAGGTATTATTCTCTTGATACATGAAATGATAGCTGATGAACAATTCTAAAGGAACAAAATGTGACAAGAAGGAAAGATATTATAAGCTGTACAAAATCGTCACCAGATACACCTTGCATTTTCTATTCAATCTTTGTGTTTGTTTTCCCTTACTTATTTTAGCCAGTTATCCAAGCCGCATAAAAAATGTAACCAAACTCTGTAAATTATACTGTTACATAAAAATAAATATAGCTTTGAAACAACATAAAGACACTGTTATATAACAAACCTTACCCACCAATTTAACAAAGTCACATGAACACAACCATACCCAATCCAACAATATTATTTTATCATGGCAATAAATTATTATATTTGAATGTTCTTGACTGTATAATTTGTATATTATCATTGACAAGATTTGTTTGGAAAAAATAGAACTTAACTGTTAATCAATACTGAACCACATCCATTTTCCAGAACAGTGATTTTAAACTGACCATACATGGATTTTTTGTATATGCAAATACGTTAATATTAAAGTACGACCAACAAATTGTGCATTGAATTGTCAGCTTGATTTTGGGGGCTTAACATTTTATTGCAAATGGTTTTTTTCTGCTTTAAAAAGGAAAAAACTTGCCAATAAATTTAATAAATAATTATCACTAGAAAGAAAATTCACCATGCAGTGAAGTTAAATTTAAAGCAATCATTAGCAAGCTCTGGAAAGCACTGTATCACAAAAAAGATGCATTTCTAATCTGACCGTGTGTAAGCCTCATCTTCACTGAAGAGAAAATCCTTTATAAAAATATAGAAATCCTTATTTTTCTTTCTTCCTCTGACATTTCTAGCTGTGCAAATTACCTGCTTGGAAATAAATCTCTGCTCTAAAAAAGGCCTGCATCATAAATTACAGTTTCTGTTCAGTATAAACACCAAGGTTCGTGCACATTATATTTTCTTACATATAAAATTTTGCGAACAATATTAATTTTTCCTTAATTTTTCTTCCAAACCTTTCTCATTCTTGGTTTTGTCCAAATTCATGCAAACCGAGTTAATATCTGACATGGTCCCATAACTGTCAGCATTTTCTTTGTGAGGTCTAGAAAACTTGCCAGAAGAAGTATTAAATAAACTGTTTATAGGGTTGTCCCTAACAGCTGCAGCCAGCAAAATTAACAGGCTACTTGGGTTGTTTGCACTGGCTAGATTTGCAAGAATCCAATACTGGTGCAGATATATGAAAATGACAATCACCATCTGGCTACTTCCAATTTTTGCCAGCTTCTTCAAAGCTTCCGGACAACCCTGTGGTTTACTTCTTCCACTGAGATTTCAATGACGTGACTGCAGATTTTACTCTCTTTTTTACAAAATCAGAGGATAATTATTCTATCACTGACAGTACTAGGGTGCCAGGTATTTCTGACAGCCCCACAATGGATCTGTTAGAAAACAAAGACATCAAGATGTACATGAAGCGAGACAATTTGGATTATGTTTCCAACAAGGTAAAAGAACCAGATCAGTTGATGTTCTATCTTAATTTTCAAGCGTACGTACCCACCCAATGTCAGGTTACCATTCTCCTCAACAAAGAACGTTAACAGGGTTGTTGGCCCCACAAACACAGTCTTGGCACAGTTCATGTGACTGTGTAACTCCAGAGCATCTAATCACCATAGAATTTGGTTTCATTTGACTATCTGTTAATTGAGCTTTCAATCTTTTTGATAGTTGTTTTATCCAATGCACGCAAGTCAAAATCCAGTGTTGTTTCTGTGAGGTTAAAGCAACCTGTTGTTTCTAAAATGTCGGCTATTCTTTGAAGAAGATTGGAGTCTTTCAAAGTTACAAGACGCTTGTAAAGTTGAATAAGTTCTGATGAAGGATTCCGCTGTCCATTACTGCCTTGCTTACTGTCTTTAAGCTTTGGTTTTGGGCTGCAAGATAGAAAAACAAACATATTCAAGGCCTGTTGACAAAGTGGGGACATACATATATGGAAAGCAATGTAAAGCTTTTTGGAGGCCAAAGCTGTAACCTAGGGTGGACAAACATACCACCTAGTGGAGGTAACAATACTAGTAGCCCATTATATGTACCAAACCAGGTTACGCTATGCAGGGTTCGTTTTTTTTTTTTTTTTGAGCTTTCAAAATTCCAGGACCTCTTCCATCACCCTTCACAGTTTTCCATAACCTGAATCTGGTCATTTTCTTGGAAATTTCCAACAATTTTCGTGATTCCAGGCACCTTTTCCTCATTTTTTTACAGTGAATACAGAAGCAAAAACTGCAAAGAGTAATTTATTTTGTACAATCAAAATCAATTTCCATGACTTCCCAGGCCTCGAAAAAGGAGATCTACATGGACAATCCCAGGACTTGCAGGTTTTCTATGACCCTTACGAAATCCTGCTCGGGCAGTGTATGTAGGGCATGAAGAGCAGCATAACCCAAGATTATGATAAATACCGATATTGATAACAAAATTCACCTTTGTTTTGAAGGTAAAGGCTTGGTGGTGGGGCTTTTCACTTCATTTTTCCTTCCGTTTTTTACAGACTCAGATTTCTTTGATTGAGAGCTGCTTTTTGTCCTGCCTTTAGAACTGATGTCTTTTTTCTGCAAAGTACCATTTGGAGATTTGATTGCATCTGCAATCGGTTTCTGTGTTGTTGCCGAGTACAATGATCTAGACTGAAATGGAGTGCAAATATCAACCTCTTTCCCATCATCATCGTCATCATCCTCGTCACTCATTTCAGCTAATAGCCTATCGAGTGCCATGTTTTTATTCCCTCCTGTGTTGCCTACCAAGCTTGAACTAGATGCACTACTTGACCAACTGTCACCAGAACCACGCCGCCGAAAAGTTATCTTTTCTACTTTCTTGTCTTCCTGTTTAGCTGGCTGTTTTGAATCATCCTTTGGAGATTTTTGTTTGCTTTTCTTAGACGATGTAGACTCTCTTTGCTTTGAGGTGTTAGGTATACTGTCACCAGATCCAACCTCTAACGAGGATCGCCTTCTTTTCTTTTTGTCATTTGCAGGACTTTTTGATGGTAAAGATTTAATTTTTAACTTAATGTCTTTTACGTCTTCCATTTTCTCTTTGTGTTCATTTCCGGCAGCAGGTAGTTCCAATGGAATAAACCCAAGAGCTTTGTTCGGCTTTGCCGTAGCCTCATCAGGTTTCTTTTTCTTCTTTCTCACTGGCTGTGCTTTTGAGTCAGGCTCTGTTCCTGATGTACTTGCTGATCTTTTTAGTCCTGGTGTTACAGGCTCTTGCATTTTGACGGTCTTGTTAGCGACTACAGCATCATGTTTACCTTTTTTGCACCTGTCAGGTTCTTGCGATGGCGTTGAAAGTTGCAGAGAAGGGCGTGAATCACTGACGTTACTTGTCATTTTGCCATCTTTTGGGTCTGTATTCTGTTGTAAGGATCCATTCACAGGAGACGAAGAGCTATCAAGGGAAAACAAACATCCAGCTTAAAAATTGTCCCATGCCACTGTTAACAAACTGAACCAGCTACTTACAGAAATTGTTCAGCAGAGACTACATAGCAGGAAAGGGAAACTTGTAACAAAGTTAAATGCCCAGTTGCTTCCAGCTACATTTCAGCTTGAAGGACATAACTTGTACAGGACACTATTGATAAAATTATGCCACTCAATTTACATCTAAATTTTGGTGTCACATCTGTCTTGTTATTTGGTGGCACTTAATTCTTAGAAAAAATTAACATCAAATGTATGCCAATTTAATAATTTTATTATATTTTGATGTATAGTATATGCAGGGCTTCTGATATTTCGCGCGGTCCCAGACCCGCGAAATTCAGGTATATCCGCGAAATCCCGCGAAATTGAGAAAAACATGCAAAACACCGCGAAATTCGCTACAAATCCTACCAAATACAGGTAGGTACAACATATTTGAAACTTATCTTGACTATTGGGGCTGTTTACTTGCCGCAAACTTGTCTTGAAATTTCGTCACTGCCACGAGTAAACAATGTACAAAAAACTACCAGGCGTTCTTAGATTAATGTTGCGAAAAACTGACACTATACGGAGTGTGAAAGGAAACTGCTGTCTGTAGTAATGCAGGCACATGTTTACTCATACGTGGAGGACACAATCGAGGACGCAAGAATGTCTAGACTTCACAAATGGATTTGAACATTCAATCACAAACAATCTTGCCTTGAAACTGCAAAGCAACACAAGAAGAGCGACAATGGAAAAGAAATTTATTGCGTTGCTGTTTTCGGCTCTAAACTGCAGCTGAAAAAGGAGGATAACCGGTTGACGTTTTCCTTGTCACTCGAAACAAGAGCAGTTTCCTTCAGAACTGTGTTGGATGAACTTTTGTGTTTTCTTTCTTGCCCTGAATTTGACAGGTTGCAGTTTTTTTTTCTGGAATATCTTTTTCCCGCAAAGTATCAGAAGCCCTGCATATGAAATAATTCATATTCAGGACTTCTGATATTTCACGCGGTCGCGGACCCACAAAACTGAGAAAAACATGCGGAATACCGCGAAATTCGCTACAAATCCTACCAAATCCATGTCGGTACAACATATTTGAAACTTATCTTGACTATTAGGTTTCGTCCTGAAAACTCCCGCGAAATCCGTCATTTTCTCCGCGAATTTGTCTCTGCAAATCCCACGAAATTTGACTTTTTTTCACACAAATTATCAGAAGCCCTGCATATTTGAACTGCGGATGAAGATGAACGTGAGAAATGATCTTCGCAGTGAATTTCCAATTTAAGCAATTGGAATAAAGTAGCGGAGGTCACTGGTTCAAATCTTGTTGAAGAACTGCATTTTTTAGGATTGTTCATTCCAATAGCTTAAATTTAATTTAAGTTATGTGGAAATTCCAAGAGTGCCGTATTGTGGTTTTGGAGTGACTACAGAATTCAGGGTCACTTTGGTCCACTTGACAGATTTCGTCACATCCACTGTACGTTGAACACGACACGAGGTTATTATCAGGATGAAAAACTCCAGGACATTATTGAGCGTTTATATACTGCAGATGACCCTTTGAACATCCAAATGAGGAAACAACAAGACATACAAGGACACAAGGAAAACTAGTACCCAGGCTCATTGCAAAAGTCGCATGGAATGCTTGGAGGTTAAAAATTGCTCTTGAATTGCTCATGAATGAACTGGCATGTTTTTAAATATGTTTGTATAGGTAATCACATGAGGCCAAGTACTATTAAGGATTAATTGCACGAGAGTTTTCAAAATTTTCCAAAATTGCCCGAGTCGCGAAGCAACGAGGGCAATTTGGAAAATTTTGAAAACTCAAGTGCAATTAATCCTTAATAGTACGAGGTCTCATGGGATTACTTGTTTATCAATAAAGGGCAAAATTTATACGAAGGAAAATCACGCGCGCAGTCTATTTTTATCTGGGAAGCCTGTTTAGCGCTACGGCAATTAACGGATTAGCCAATCATTAACAGGTAATCATGCCCTCTCTTGATTACTAAAAATGCCCTCGATTAAGAAAAAATGCCCTCTCTCTCAACCAATCAGCGCTCAGTAATTTTGCCCTTTATTGATAAGGGTGAAAAACGGGCTTCCAAATAATAAATCTCTTCAGATTTTTAGTTTGTGAGGATGGTGGGCAGTGGCTGCATCACTAAAGTTAGCAATTTTTCAGTTTTATGCGTAAAAAAGCTCTAATTATGTGGAGGATGCAGACTTAAGCGAATTACGCAGATCCGCACCACCACATCTTATCAGATGCTCTGCAGTCACCATGCTAAATAATGAAATTAGACTTTTATCACTACCTTAATTAAATCAGGTTATAATATTATTATGTCAGTAGTAAACACACAGTTAAACATTTAGCATTGTACATTATACCTGTGAACTCCATTTACTGCACCCGTGCTTGTGACAATTCCACCACCTTTCACAAGCTTTCTTCTAAACTCCTCAGTAGGGTTTGTAAAGGTAAGTGCTTCACTTCGAATGTTGTCAATGGGTGGAGACCCACAGGCAGGTAGGACAAGATCATAGTCAAACATCAATTTCCTTGGCTCTTCTTTGTTTTTAAAGTAGACTTCAACTGGAAGGAAAAAGCTTCCATAACCAGCCTCGGCAACTGTGTAGGGAGGATCCTTTAGAACTGAAAATTAAATAATGAAGTGACATTAAGAAAACATTGATTAGACTTCAATTACAGACAAACCTCTTCTAGAAGACACCCTCTATTAGACAGTATTAGAAATCTCTTGACATAAGCAGTCTCAACCAAAACCTCCTATTAGAAGACACTGGGAAGTGGGGAGGGGTGGGGAAGGGGTGTAATGGCTAGTATACTGGACTCTGGTCAAGCAGTTAGTCTTCGTGAAGACACTTATGTCCACCTCTTTTCACCCACGTGTATAAATGGGTCGATGTGAATTTAATGTTGTTACAAATTTAATTTGAATTTTGGCAGAATTCACAAAATTCGTAATTGCGTTCAATCCTAGACATAAGTGTCTTGAAAGGGATAAGCTATTCCCCAGAAACATTTACAAAAGCTGAAAAAGTGAGGTAACTGGGGATACAGCTATACCAACCAACTGTCATGCATTATGCACAAGTCTCACGCCTGTAGGTCAAAGCCTACAAATCAATTACTCATGCCTTACTGGAAAATTTGAGACAATATTACAGCCTTGACTGACACATTTTCTAAAAATATGTAAACTTGAAGCAATCCCAGAAAAGAAACATTCATCTAAATGATGGTACTTCACCCAAACACCCCAATTTTTAAAGTAAAGAGTACAACGTAAAACGTTGTTTGACAAAACTCCTCCTGGTACTGGGAGCTGGAAATCTTTGGACTGTCTCAGGAAGTGTTCAGAACAAACTCAGGAATCTTCAGATGACTTCAGAAACAATCAAATCGCTTTTGAAAACCCTGATAAAAATCTCACACTTTTGACTTGGAAAAGGTTGGCAAGACATTTAGAGATAAAACTCATAAGATATGAAAAGCCTGACTACGAGAAGTTAAATGGCAATATTTCTCTTCAGAGAACAACATTTTTATTACGTTCTAAATAATAAAGTTTTAATCGCCTGGCTACGCAGGTAGCAGCACTAATCGAGGTGGGCCAGGATAATCAGAGAAAAAAAGAAAATACACACAAAAGATTTACACACTCAGTCTAAAAAAATGAAATGAATAAAAATTACATACGAAAATAGTCTTCAGAAGCAGCTATGTAATTAACTGGGGCTGGCAAAGTCTACGCAGTTGGTTATGAGTAGTAGAAATGGGAAATGATAACATGATGAAGATAGACTCCAGAACAAGTAGAGCATAACTTCTGAGAGGTTGACATAATGAGCTTGTTGTCTTTTTGTTGGTGTTGGTGTTTATAAAAGATCAAGTTTGGAACATGGAAAAAACCGCAAAATTAAGGTGATTTTGAAAATAATATTTTGGTAAAATCGTTAAATGGAAGTCGCGAAGATTTCATTTAAAAAAGGTTCTTCTCTAAGTATACACAATTTTAACATCGCCGTTCTGTATACTTCAAGTCTGCACCCACACACAAGCATTCATACATGTAATTTCTTTCCCGTAGAAGGTTGACGAGATAACCAAAGAAATCCGAGACAGGAAAATAAGTCAAATGTATCCTGCCTCATAATAAAGAGCACCCTAGAAATCAGTGATAAACGATCGAATATCAATTCGTTAACGCTCAGTGCAGCCACGCGCGATATTTGCACTAAAGATAAACAATAGAAGCAACTCAATTGAAGTGAATGATCCAGAGCAAATACTATTTTTAATCAGGCTCAAACACAATCATACGAATCCTTGAATTGAGCCATATCGAATAATAGTCGTCGAAATATGATAGAAATATTAATTTGCCTACAAGTCTCTAACGCATGAATGTTATTTATTAAAATTACTTTGGAGTTCACGTTTATGTTGCGAAATATTATCTCGCTCATTATTTTTATAACTTATGAGAAAATTGTGGTTTGACAAGAATTTACCCTTGATCTCGAGTCTCACTTATTCCATTACTGTATCAAACAACAGAGTAAACGATTCAATAACAAAAAATTTCAAACCCAGATTGCGATAGAAATTAATTAAACTGTTAATGGAGGCATGAAAGGACGACGAGACAAAACACAAGCAAGCGGACTCGCGCTGGCAGTTCTCTGCGCTTGATAAGACAGCATTTTCAATCATAAACATTACAGAACTTCACACGTTTGAAGAGGCTGACGTTTGTTATAAAAGACAATTTAAATTAATTTATAAGCTTTCCAGTAAAGATATAACAGTCGCATTTCACGATCGACCTTCTTCATCGGTTCGATGAGAATTCAAAGCGCGCTGATTAGAAGTCAATCGAATTACTAAGCGCTGTAAAATAACTCTTAATTTCTTGTTCTATGGCAAAATTAGCCATTTAACTCGCTGACGGCGGTAAGAATTTTTGAAGAAACAAAGAGAGCTCCCGAGCTTGCATGATCGCAACAGTGTTTTACAAGTAGACGACTAATCATGTTTGAAAGCGAACTGCTATTTCGCGGAGTGTTAACACGCGAAGCTAGCAAAATATTTCCTCGGCTTACCTCGCTTTGGTTTAGTAAAACTTTCGTGCAAGTAAAACACCACCTTCTCCACGAAATGAGAAATGTCGGAGCTATCCGGTCCTCGTACAAACACAACCCAGTCGTGAGTAAAGCCTTCAGGACTCGGATTCTTTTTACAAGAAGCCTTGTGTCCAAGTTCTATTTTGACTTCAACTCGAACAGTCTCCATGTGAATGGCTGTGCTCAAATCACGTAAAATCTCAACACATAGGTAGCAATTTACGAGTCAATGATGCCTAAAACGTCAGCATAACGGCCAGAAACGATCAAGACCATCGAAGTACGATGGCATTTGCCCCAACGAAGTGCCAAGGGTCCAACTTTGGAACTTTTTTTATATTTCAATGACAGTTCTCATAAATGCGGCTGCGTGCCAAAAACACTCCATATATGGTTAAAGCTCAGACAACATGAAACTAACAAGGGGGTGAGGGCTAGGAGCATAGTTTCTGACACAGGGTACCCATACAAGCAGTGCGTCTATGTTCGAAATGTAAGCAACCGGCAGCACTTTTCCACGGGTGGCGGGTGGCGGGTGACGGGTGGCGGTTGGCGGGTGGCGGGTGGCGGGTGGCGGGTGGCGGGTGGCGGGTGGCGGGTGGCGGGTGACGGGTGGCGGGTGGCGGGTGGCGGGTGACGGGTGACGGATAGCGGGTGGCGGGTGGCGGGTGGCGGGTGGCGGATGGCGGGTGGCGGCCACAATTTTTTCAGCCTGTGGGACCTTGTAAAGAGCGGCGTACCGGTTGGAAAAAGTTATAGCCATTCTGGGAGCATTCATATTTTAAAAGTTAGCCATTTTGAGAGCATATTCGTTTTAATTTTTTTTAGAACTCGAAACTGTCAAGATTATTCCAGAAGAAGGATTTTTGACTTTCATGACATAGGTGCTACAATAAATCTTGAAAAATGAGAAAATAATAACCAAATATTTATTATCAACCGCTACTGATTGTCGTTCGGTCCCCCTTTCAGGGTCGTAACGAGGTATATTTTTTCACTGAACTGATCCCCCTTTTCTAGCCCAAATTTGATTGTCGTTCTACTGATTGTCGTTCGGTTCCCCTTTCAGGGCCGTAACGAGGTATATTTTTTCACTGAACTGATCCCCCTTTTCTAGCCCAAATTTGATTGTCGTTCTACTGATTGTCGTTCGGTCCCCCTTTCAGGGTCGTAACGAGGTATATTTTTTCACTGAACTGATCCCCCTTTTCTAGCCCAAATTTGATTGTCGTTCTACTGATTGTCGTTCGGTTCCCCTTTCAGGGCCGTAACGAGGTATATTTTTTCACTGAACTGATCCCCCTTTTCTAGCCCAAATTTGATTGTCGTTCTACTGATTGTCGTTCGGTTCCCCTTTCAGGGTCGTAACGAGGTATATTTTTTCACTGAACTGATCCCTCTTTTCTAGCCCAAATTTGATTGTCGTTCTACTGATTGTCGTTCGGTCCCCCTTTCAGGGCCGTAACGAGGTATATTTTTTCACTGAACTGATCCCCCTTTTCTAGCCCAAATTTGATTGTCGTTCTACTGATTGTCGTTCGGTTCCCCTTTCAGGGCCGTAACGAGGTATATTTTTTCACTGAACTGATCCCCCTTTTCTAGCCCAAATTTGATTGTCGTTCTACTGATTGTCGTTCGGTTCCCCTTTCAGGGTCGTAACGAGGTATATTTTTTCACTGAACTGATCCCCCTTTTCTAGCCCAAATTTGGATCCCTGATCCCAAAACCGATAGAAATTGTGATTCCTGATCCCGGAAAAATAGTCGATCCCGAGAGCTGAGGGCAGCCTGATCTCTGATTCCATGAAAACACCACTGATCCCGATCCCACGAGTTGTGATCCCACATCCCGGGACTGAGATACCTGATCCCAACCTCCTTTGATCCCTGATCCCATATACCTCGTATAATTGCTTGGTCCTCCATCCTCCATCATGTCAGCTTTTTTCCTCCTCTTTCACGGGAATTTTTTCCAATAGAAGGTCCTTTACGAGATGGAAACGCCCCCCCAACCCCCATGTAAGAACCTTTGGCCACAGGCGAACCACTCGATGTTTGAGTTTGTTGCGTGACATCGATCAATGGCGGTTACAAAAGAAATATAGATTTGCATAAATAAGTTGACTGCGATTTGCTCTAAATACTAAGTCCTACATGTTCAATAAACGTTGAGGTGAAATGTTAAATGAGTCTTGTGTGCTATTTTTTGCCCGTCCTGAGCCGTTTAAGGCGTCATTTCGCGAGATACCCGGTGTTTGAGTTTGTTGCGTGACACCGATCAAGATAAATTATCTCGCGAAATGACGAGATACTTTTGTAACCTTTTTTGTACTTTTACTTTTGTAACCGCCATTGATCGGTGTCACGCAACAAACTCAAACATCGGGTGCTCCGCCTGTGCTTTGGCATTTTCCTTTGTTTGGGTTCTTAGTTTTAAAGCAATGGTGAGTTTTGAGCTCAGCCTGCAGATGGGTCAACGAGTGGTCAACGTCTTCTTAAACAAACTACTGACCCAACTGCCCTGTTGCGGTAGGTTGTCTTCAAATTAATAAAGTATTGTGGGCTCAAATACTTGTTGAACCCGGCTGATACGTTTCCAAGCACACGGCTCCACCAATCAAAGCATGACAACCCCTGTGGGATCTGCAACACGTGCACGCTGAAAACCAATCAGAGCTCGCCAACGCGGTCCATTCAAGCTTTGTCAGTTCCAACGTGTCTTCGAACACTCTTACTTCTTTGGTTTGGAATAATTTTCCTTCCAACCGTGCTGCCAGAGACAAGATGATTATCTCCACAATTTTAATTTCTTTCTTCGCATCGGCGGTTTTCTGTTCTGATGTGATCGAGCTCTCTGACAGCGATTTCAGTGACAGAGTCAAAGGCGAGGAGATTATGCTTGTCGAATTTTTCGCACCATGGTAAGCCATTCTTCTACGATAACGTTTCCTGCTTCCTTTCAATTTGCTCAGCTTGTACAGTCGCTGAAATTATCCTTTTATCAAGGGGATTCACGCAGTTTTGTATATAAACGTCTCTGTTTCTAAACAGGTGCGGACACTGCAAGAGATTAGCTCCGGAATACGAAATGGCAGCAACAAATCTTAAGAAAGAAGATCCACCGATTCCACTCGCAAAGGTATGAAAAGATACTCTTTGACACTTCCTTCCTCAAATTCGTTGCCTCAGTGTTTGACTCCGACATTCATGTATCAATTTCTGATTTGTTGTACCAGCTTTTAATTCTCAGATAATTGTTTGTTTTTTAAATTTACATGGCCTGTTTTTCCCGCAACTGAGTAATTTAATCATGGTTAAAGAATATAACAAATCTGACCTGTTCAAGAGTGAATATTGCTTGTTTGCAACCAATCCCAAGAGATTTAAATGACAATAAGCATGGCGGCCATGTTGCATGACCAAACAAACGAGGCTAATCAGAAATCTTTTGTTCATGCCATCCAACATGGCGTCGATGACATCACTTACAAACCAAGAATACTTCACAGAAGTCGATTATTTATTTAAATTTATTTAATTAATTATTCGATTATTTATTTAAATTTATTTTTCAAATCGGCACTCTTAATCCTCACGGTATCAACGAACGCTTTTCATTCAACTAATTTATTCCGAAGTTTTCACGTTACCAGGCACCAGCCAATAGCGAAGCTCCATCTTTCTGTATATAAAAACACACAACGCACAATTCCTTGATTCGCTCCGACGAAGGGCTAACGCTCGAAACGTCAGCTCTTGAATCTCTTTACGGTGGCCAATTATATTGTTATACTTCCCACCGACGCAGCACCACAGTTTCTTTAGAAACTTACCCCCTCTATTTTTAATATTGCTACTTATTTTAAATGATTATTTTAAATTTAATGTTGCTTCTTGTTGGTTTTCATGCGGGTTCTCAATCCAGGTTGAACTTGGATTTAGAAATGTTGGTTTTTGAGGAGGGAGGAAAACCGGAAAAACCTGGAGAAAAACCCTCAGAGCAAGGAGAATGCCATAAATGGCATGGAAAGACTGCATAATTATAAAAAAAAACTTGTACAATGTGGAATTATTTATACTTTCATTTATTACAAATGCACTACTGAAAATGCCGATTTACAATGGCAATTACCGTATTTACCCATGTATAAGTCGACCTTTCACGACCTAAAAATCAGTTCAAAAAATCGCCCTCAAATTGACCCAAGCACCGGTAAAATAAATTTGGCACAATTAGCATAACAATTGTCTTGATAATCTTACGTAAAACGTCTTTTTTTAAATATAAACAATGATACAAAATGCGAAGTCCTTTCCCTTAGCGGTCTGCTTCTATTAGCAGTTCAAGTTGAAATGCTTTAAACTTTAACTGCTTTATGTAGACCTGAGTGTTGAAGATACTCCCTGGCACAATTTCGGAATAAACAAATGACATTTCCTGCAAAATAAAGCCGTAAATCTGCTGAGGAAAAACCTCTTTCTCGCTTCAAACTCCCTGCTTAGTAACCTGGCATGATGTAAACACATGCAGTCATCAGTTACCAATACTCAACCGATTTTGTAGCTTGTGATTACCAAGTTTTCTAAACGCGCTGTTTATCGAGCATTCTCAAAGATTATTGACCTTCTTTGGTGTTTTGCCTGTCTGCTAAAGCTGCTTTTCCATCTTCCACAGTTAGAAAGGTTTGTCTGCAATTAGTATGTTTGATCTTGCAAGCCTGTTTCAAACATTATGGACAAAATGCCCACATGTAAATGTCTCGTTAGAACAGTTGCGGACATGTGATAATATTAAAACTTCACATTGAAACTTGCTGTGATTGTTTCATATTTTCCATAGTACTTACTTGAACAATAATTCTAAGAAATACAATTATATATTTAAGTTTTCCAATAAAATGAAGAAAACTTAGTTTTTGGCCCCAAAATTAGGGGGTCGACTTATACACGAGGTTGACTACTACACGGGTAAATACGGTAGTGAGGAACTGATGTTGACTAATAATTTTATCAGGATGTGACAGAGGATGGTAAGCCTGCAATACAGGTAGGCCTTATCGAAAGCCATCTGCTGAGCATCAAACATCCTTATATTCCTATCACGGCATTTTCACATCAAACACTTAATATTTGATCAAATTTCCTGCGAATATCAGACTCTAGCAGAGGTTAATTGTTGCATGTAAATAACTACAAGCAATGTACTTCAGAGGTTTTGGTTGCTAGTAAAAAAACAAAATGGCAGAGAAATGTTGTTTCGTGTGGACCAGAACTATCCATTTTGGCAAGAAAAGCTAGGCTTAAAATAGACTGAACGTCTGTAAAAATGCTGTGACCTAGAATTGAAACACTGTCATCCTCCCCGGCTGTTTATTTGTTTCTTACATGTACATGCAAATGCATGTTAGTCATGTTTGGGGCCGGAAATTCCTGCACACATGTAAGATCAAATGGGATTCACTCGCATGCTGTTCCCGTGGTGGCTCTGTAGCTCAGATGGTTTATCAATTTACTTATTTTGTTAGGTTGATTGTACTGATCCAGGCAAAGAGACCTGTGGCAAATATGGAGTCAGCGGCTATCCAACACTGAAAATCTTTCGTAACGGTGAAGTTTCAAAAGATTATGATGGTCCTCGAGATGCCGGTAAGTAATTAGTTGCAGACCTCCCATCCTCAAAGTACTAGAAACCAGGAGGTTGAGGTCAAGAATTCTGGAGGTTTTAGTTTAAACTCTAAGCCAATTGTATTGCTGTATTAAAGGTAGTGACAGATGAGCGAAGCAATCTTCTCACCAGCAAAGAGATCACCATGGTAACTGAGCCGCAGCCCACCTCCAAGACACCTGTCATCACAACATTGACAGAAGCAGTGTGTGGACTGAATACTTACCAAAGACTGGGGGAGGGAGGAAGGGAAACAAAGCGAGATGAAACCTGGAAAAATTTAGCCTTTGTCTTTTACCACAATGCCAGAACTGTGAAGACATGATTGCATGATGGAACATGACGTGTGAAATTGCTGTCAATGCAAGTTCATATCAAAATGGATTGCAGAGCGTAAAATGGCGCTCATAGCAACCAATGCAACTTCGGCCTTCATTTTTAAAGCCCTCATTTCTTGAATTTGTAGCGATTCTTCTTCCTTATAAGGAATATCTTCTTGCTTTTTCCCTCTACAGTTACACATTTTTTTCTTCCTTTTGCAGCTGGTATAGTTTCATACATGAAGAAACAAGCTGGACCTTCTTCTAGAGGTCAGTGTCTACCTGTTAACAAAGTTTCAAGTTAATTTTCAGAAATCAAGGGTGACACAGTGTGGCTTTGTGGTTAGAGTGCTACTGTAGACTTGAAATTCAGAAGTCACAGGTTCAAATCCTGCCCCGATCACTAGCAAATGCTATTCTTGGTAGCCCAAGTTTGACTCTTGTCTACATGTACACGTGTGGACGTTCGCGCTAATTGTTTGTGTGCATCATTACTGCGCACGGAATTCATGCCACTTCATCCATCGAGTGCGTGCGCTGAGGAAAAACACAGGGCCAGAAGCCATCTCGTAGATTTGCTGGTAGTTTACTCTCTTACTGCGGTTTTCAATAACATGCGAACTCTGAAGTTCAAAACCCAACCAACGATTGCGTTTTTCGCTACCGTCAATCATAATTACGGTAAAAGTTAATGAACCTTGAAAATCAGAAACAAACAAAATGGATCGAAGTCTACCAATCACAACTGACAGACGTGACCTTTCGACCCTGTTGAAGCGTACCTCTGTTTTCTGAGAGGTCCGCCTGATGATTGACGGCAGCGAAAAACGTAACCGTCGACATGAACAGAGTTCGCATGTTTCTGAAAACCGCAGTAAATGGTCGGTGACACCTACTTTTTTTTTCCATGGACTAATATTTTATTTACAGTTCTTGGCAGATTGTCAAAAAATGAACAAAAAATCAATGTGGGAAGTTTAAAAATTATGAAGTTTTCTGCCCACAGGACATTGAATCCTGTCATCTTGCGGCTGTTAGGCGGGTGGAAATGAGGTCGCTAAATGCAAATTTTTTCTTTAAGGAACCACACCAATTGAATAAATTCACTTCATGGGTTCATTTAATTTAAACAACATTTGACAGAGATGCGTTCATTTCAAAGATTTATCTGCAAGATTTTTGTGCTCACAGATACTGTAACCATATCCGCTAACAAAGCGCAAGTTTTCAGATCTAGGGTGTTCTTCTGGGCATGTTATCTCCAAAACGAAGTCGGTGTCCCCCATTTTTTTTGCATTTCTGACATGAGTTACTCATTATCTTACAGTTGTGAGAGTTTCAGAAAAAAATCAATGGTAGAAAATTTTTGCGCGAACGTCCTTACATAGGGCTCAACTTGTCTTGCCTCCAGACAGTTGGGATTTATAACCTTTCCATGCTTGGGAGTAATCAATTGAATTAACTATTAATCAATTTATTTTTTGTTGTCATTGTTTATCTTTTGTGAGGGTTATCAAGAATGATTGTCAAATTTTCTTGGAAAATTATATTCAGCGCAGTAATATTAGCCAATCTAATCCACCTTTCTGTGTGAATGGCAATTTTGTTTCATTGTTTGCTTCCATTAAAAATTAATATTCATTATTCAAACAACAGTTTGTTTTAAAACCAGAATATTGATTAGAATTATGCCTGGCCTCAGACAACAACTGGTACAGGCAATTTGTTTGGAATGTGTTTTAAATGTGACCTTAAATTCTTTTTTTGCCTCAAAAGATGTTTGCTTTTCTAATTAAAGTATCTCTGTTTTGCAGAAATTAAGGATGTGGAACAAATGAACACAGCACTTGGAAAAGAAGTTCTACCTGTAGTTTTTGGTAAGTAATAGTAACTTACAATTGGTTTTTACCTTAAATTTGAGTCAAATCAACAAGATTATCCAAATCTTCTTCATGAACAGGCACTGAAAACACTTCATAAATGCAAAGAAGCGGTCGCCATTTGGTTTACAGCTGCTACTCGCGTTTTTTTCACAGAATAGATGGCGAATGGCATAGCCAATCAGCGAGCAGCATGCATGATAGAATGCAAATCTAGATTTAATGCGGTTAAATCCCATTTAACAAAGTTAACCGCCACGAGCGTAGCGGGCACGTCTGGCCAGCGGTCAAGTGCAGGCTCGCATGGCTTGTGGCAGCTTCGTTTTTCAGCCCGTTTTGCTTCTGTGGTTTGCCAAGCGGTTTCGAGTGGGAAGCGTTGTTCATCTTGTGTTCCACGCCTCGGGAGGATTCCTGTGGCCCCTCATCCGCAGTCTTGAGCAGTGATAAGCATTCTTCTGGCAGTGTTCTTCAGCGTTTTTCCCCCTTCCCACCCCACCCTTTTTCCTTCCACTGATTCAATCAGTGTCAACAGGTGCCTGGCATCAGGGCTCGTGGCTGGGTTGCCAGCCATGGGAGTAGTATTCTATCTAGGGGCTGGCTGCCAACAGTGGAAGCCCCTGGATACCCCAGGCACTCACCTTCCATTTACAAGCAAGGCAGCGGTTAATACTAAATATTGATTTTTTTTCTGAAAATAAAAAAGATTTTTCCCTTGTTTATTTAAAACCTATGTTACATGTATTTACATGTATCTTTCTTAAAGCAAACCCATTTGAAAATGTCAACTTTGATGTATTTAAATTAAAATAATGATACAAAATAAGCCAGGAGAAGAAAGCAACTCTACTGTGTCTTTTGAAGTGTTGCAATTGATCATTTCATTCCTTGATTATCATTTTCTTTTAAGGGTTCTTTGACAAGGATGATGAGCTCAAGATTGAGTTCATGAAGACAGCCAGTGAATTGCAGGATAAATACACATTTATGCACACAGGAAGTGAAGAAGTCATGGCAGACAAGGGACACAGAGAGTATGTCAAACTAACTTTCCTCCCTAATCCTTTTTATGCGTAACCTCTCAAATGCTGCCTCTTGTTTGTTTACTTGTAGAAACTGTGTTGATGTTCCTATCTACATGGTGTATTTCCTCTTGGTTTTAATGTAGTGCCGTATTGTTATAAATTAAATGAAGCTATGGAGGGGCAACATAGTATCTGAACTGTCCTCTTTGTGTTTTACTCTCGGTTCCCATCACTGTCTTGTTTACTTGCACCTTCTCTTCTCTTCTCCCCTCCCATACCCGGCCCTCTTTCCCCCATCCTCTGGCTTCTGCTACCTGTCTCTCGTTAACAAGCTGGCATGAGATTTGGCTGAGTTTTGGCAATAATTATCATATCTCAGAACCACCAGTCGTAGTTCTGCAAGGTTCACAGCATTCATTGGAAAATGAAAAAATGTTAAAAAATACAAGTTTTCGTGGTTAGAGTCTCCTAATTTTAATAGTATTGAAATTGAAGAATGATAATAGTATTACCTTGAAACTTTTAACTCCCGTATGCTGTTACAGATGACGAGGATTGAAACTTGCAAAAACTGGTCAAGGTTTCAAGCTATGAACAAATCACCAAAAATCACTCTCCCTGTGAACAATCCGAAAACAGCAAATCTCTGTGGCAGAGCCCATTTAAATGTGTGTGATGTACAGGAAATTCGTGCAATGAAAGTGTGGAACATTATGTTTCATGTAATGCAACAAATAGAGTGATGTGATAATTTGCCCTCTTCAAATGGTTTAATACTGATCATGTACTTTTAACTTTCAGTGAGCTGGTCATTATCCGTCCGCAGCATCTTCGTTCAAAGCTTGAGCCTGATGAAGAGGTCTATAAGGGAGTAGGAGACATATTTTACATCAAAAAGTTCCTTGACGCCTCAGTTCATGGCCTTGTAGGTCACATGACGCAAGAAAACCACGATCAGTTTAAGCAGCCTCTCTGCGGCGTTTATTACAATGTTGATTGGGAAAGAAATCCCAAAGGTAAGGTCCTGTTTTCTTGAATGCTTTGTTCAAGAAGAAGGTCACACTATTATATCTGGTGGACACCCTGGGACAAGAAATAATATCTAACTTAATCAGAACCTGCTTTTCTTTTGATGAAGCCAATAACGTGGACTCTGGCCAGTCTCAATTTTCAGAGCATGCATATGGTGTATTTTTTTGTACTGCATTCATTCTCAGCCAGTCAGATTGAGCAAGCAAACTGTGAGTCTGCAGAATGCCTAGAAGTCTGGAGCGCAGTCTTACGGAATCGGGACTGGTCACAGTCCACATTCATGGTGCTTCCTAAATCTGTCTCTATATGAAGAAAGTGTGTGTAACACTTGACTGCCAAGCTTACATTTTGTTTTTTGCAGGTACGAAGTACTGGCGCAATCGTGTCATGAAAGTTGCTACTGTGTTCAAGAACAAAGTAATGAACTTTGCTATTGCAGACAGCATGCCGTTTGCTGGCGAACTAGAGACATTTGGTGTCTCTGGTGAGCTGGTTAAGCAGTCACAGGGTCACCAGGGTATCCCTGTAGCCACCATAAAGAGTGACGATGGAAGTAAATATGCCATGAAAGAAAAATTCAGGTAATAAAATAAAGGTAATAAAAAGGTGTCACTTCAATTGTACATGTATCTCTTGCTTTTTGTTGCTTTTTTGTTTTGTGCAATTCTAAGAAAATGGCACACTTATGGGATTGTCGTAAATTCCTGAAAGTAGTGAGCACTTCCAAGGGGGGAAGTTGTTTTGCATTGCTGCATTCTTCTGAAGACTGATATCAGTTAACCACTTCGAGCTGTAGTCATGATCACTGCTGCCTGCTCAATTCATTATGGGCCCAGCCAAATGGAAACATCACAACTCGATGGACTGTGCCACAACACAACCACCAAGATTTAACCTCCTATTAGCAGACACCTCTCTTAGGGAAACATTTATTAAGACCCAGTGGTGGATCCAGGAGGAACCCACCCCTCTCTTACCAAAGTATTTACTTCCTGTTTGACGCTAAAATTCTCGTATCAACAAGGTTGTCTGAGTCAAAGTTTGGACTCCCTTATTAAAAATTCCTGGATCTGCCCCCAAGACCCCACGGTTATCTGCTTGCACTGTGTATGCATAGTTGTCCAAAGCAGTACATATAATTATTTTTGTGGCTCTTTTTTTATGTGTGCCTGTGGATACGTCTGTGCACAAGTGTTGTTTCTTATCTGACCATGTGTTTTGACGATTATTTTTAGTGTAGACACCTTCACAGCTTTCCTCCAGGATTATTTTGATGGCAATCTTAAGCCTTACATCAAATCAGAGCCAGTCCCAGAGGAAAATGATGGACCTGTCACGGTAATGTGCTTCATCTTTCCCTCTTACCTGTTACTTATTTTCCTCCTACCCTTCACTGATCTCACCTCTTCCAAAGTCCATCTGTTATCTCTTCCTCTTTTCACCTGTTACAATGTATCTCTTCCCCTTGAAACTTTTATTAGCCCTCTTCCTGTGGCTTCGACTCCTGTCTGTTCTTTTACTTGTTTCCCTCTATGTTGTTTTTTTGTGACGGACCAAATTGCCCTTAAAATAAAGGGAACCCCAAAATAATCGTTTTCTTAAGAAGGAAAACACCATTTGAAGAAGTGATACAAAACCACAAAGGAACGAGGATGGTAAAGGATGGAGAAGATTGAGACAGATTGCAAATGACGAATTTGAAAAATTTAGGCTAAATATTTCAAAGTGCGCAAACCATGACATAGCTCCTTTAACCCGGTTTCCCCTCCGTCCTGTGGCTGCCTCTGCTACCTCTCTCCTCCCCCATCCCCTAAGTCATCATCCTCGTCTCTCCATCTGTTTCTTTCTTCCCTTCATTGCTTTCAATTCTCTGTTGTCCATCTTTTGTTTTTCTCTCTTTCATCCTTCGCCCTTCTGCATGCTGTTTCCTCTCCGTTCGCATTCCCGTGTGCTTTATACAATGTCGCTATCAGGCTTAGATGTAGGTATTTTAATCAAGACTCTTAGTGGAAAGGAAATCATAAAACCTTGTTAAATAGTTTAAGAAACTACCCTTTTTTCTCCCGTACACTGTAGATACGAAAAACGAAGGAATTTTTGGATCACATGTTGTTTTCTTGTTTTGCTAGGTGGTTGTGGGTGAAACATTTAATGAGATTGTCAATGATGAAACCAAAGATGTGTTGATCGAGTTCTATGCACCATGGTGCGGTCATTGTAAAAGTCTGGAGCCAATCTACAAAGAACTTGGCGAGAAGGTTCGTTTACATGTCTTAATACACTGATTAAAGTCATAGAACATTGAACAGGTTCGTGTTTTGCAGGCTTAAGTAACAGCTGCCCTCGTGTAAAGAATTGAGTTGAAGTAATCATTTTTTGAGCTATATTATCTCGCTATTTTAGTATACAAAACTATTCACCTCAGTGTCGGTGGCGAGTGCTATATACTAAACTATTCACAATTATTATTCAACAAATTTTCACGGTTCCCATGCATATATGGTCATGAAGCGATTTTCATCTGTCATCTGAACACGAAGTGGTGCAAAATGCCGTATAACTGTAGCTTTTCTAGCTAAATAATACACTCCTTGCTTTCTGCTG